>JAENRP010000355.1:13700-44368 GCA_024741835.1 Diplocarpon mali | reverse complement strand
TATATATAGATTGCTTTGCTCCTGTAGTTAGGAATCAAGCCTCCTAAGTCTCCAAGTTCTTCAACTACTACTATTACTTACTACTCAATACTACCTTATACTCTCTTTACCATATCGGCCAGCCCTCATATTTCACACCTATATATATATATAAAGACTTAGTTAGCCTTAGTGGGTTATACTATACTATTAGAGACTAGGTCAACTTTGGTAGAGTAATAAGCTTTAGATCCTTGGACCCTACTTTCCTAGATTTGCATTGCACCCTTAGGCAACCTTATTGCAACTCTTAATTAGTAAAGAGAAGTGATCCTAAAGTAAAACCTTCTTTCTTAAGATCTATAAACCTATAATACCTTAATATATACTCTATTAAAAGGCTTTAAGAATATATATAGCTCTATCTATACTAATCTTCTCCCTTTTGAATAGGTTACTATTTAGTATTAGGTCCCTTTAGATTAAACTAGATAATATAGAGAGAGTTAGTACTTATGACCTTTAATCTTATACCACTTAGGAGAAGTGAAAGGTTAACCGTACCTCTACTACCAGGTCTTACTACTATTAGTTCTATAGGCCTTACTACTACTAATTCTAGTTCTATAGGCCTTACTGCCAACCTTAGTCCTAAAGATATTCCCTCTCTTAAGCCTACTTAAAAAGAAACCTCCCTTAGTACTGATTTTACTCCTAGGCCTAGACTATAAGTAGATTCTTAAAATACTCCCCTTCTATCAATTGAAATTAAGGAAGAACTGATGTCTACCCTTACTATATCGGCCCCTCTCTTTTTAGCTACTTAATAGGCTGAAATTGCGAACCTTATTAGCGCTACTATAGCTGCTACTCTTTAAAATAATACTACCGCCCCTTCTTCCTTAAGTGCTAGCCCTTAGAATACTCGGTCCTTTACCGCCGACTTACTGCCTCTCCTAGACTATTACCTTTTAATTATTAGACCTTTAGTCCTAGCTATCGACTCCTATCGAATTAAGTACCTTTAAACCCATTTTAATAACTACTAAGGCAAAATCACTTATAATACTTGGAAGATGGCTATAAAGGTATTTATTTAAAAGTACTTAAGTAACTTCACTTTAAAAGAAGACTAAATCATTGCTTACTTTAAGTATATAATAAGTAAAGCTTAAAACCTAATCCTATAATATATAGATCTTATCTTTACTAATAAGTTTATATATACTACTAATATTTTTAAAGTCTTAGATTAAAGGTTCTTTAATTATAACTATATTTAGTCCGCTAAGCTTAAATATAGTAGGCTAACTATAGGTTTATTATTATATAATAAGTTTTAATCTAAGTTCGTTACCCTTACTATAGCTAGAAAGATCGATTAGTCTTATTAGTTTAATAATATTTATAAAAAGGTCTCTTTAGCTTTAAAGAACGACCTTTAAGTAAAAAAGTATAAAATAAATAATAATTATACTACTTTAGATAAGTTCTTAGCTATTGCAGACCGCAAGGCCTATAATATCAAGTAAAAAGAGGCCTATAATACTTAATAAGTCGCCTTTGCTATTGCATTCTCTCTTTTAAAGGACCGCGCCCTTAGTATATTGAAAAGGGAGTTATAGAGACTTACTACTATAGCTACCTCCTTAGCTCCTTATACTCGTTTCCCTTTGCCAGCGACTTATTAAGAAAGGTCTGCTAGCCTAAAGCCGTTATCTAATCTCTGCTATAATTGCAAAGCCCCTAGTCACTATGCGATAGATTGCCTAAAGCTAAAGAAGCAAGGCGAGTTTATAATAGCTAAAGTTAAGATGGAAAACAACCTGCTATTAAGAAACTGCTAAGCTATAGCAAAGACTCTTATTATAATATAGGTTATAATTTGTAAAAAGACTTGGATTTTAATTCCCGCTTATTAATAGGCGGCCGCTAGTTCTTAGTTCCTATAGAACTAGCTCGAAATAGATCATTTATTAAAATAGTTACTTATATTAATAGTAGAGCTAATATTTTTAGTATTATTAAGATGTTTCTAATATACTAGCTCTCTTAAAGACTTAAGGTAAAGTTTATTAAATTGCTTAAACTGATTATTCCTATTAGCTATAATAGCCTTAAGGGAGAAACCATTCGATTCGCTATCTTACTTACCTTTATAATCGATAGGTGATAAATAAACTTCCCTTTCTTAATTATAAGCTTAAGAGCAATCGACATTTTAATTAATAGGAAGTTCTTAAAGTACTATAACCTTAAATAGTCCTACGAAAGGGGAAAAAATAGCATCTCTTAGCCTAAGGATATACCTATTATCCTCTACTTTAATTGACGCGTACTAATCGATCTCTTATAGCTAATAAAATCCCTAATAGCTTAATAAGATATCGATTGTTAAGCAGCTATAATAGACGCTAAGGACAAAGACCTTAGAATGGCCTAAGCCTAGCTCTTAGTACTAGTAAGTACTAACGCCTTAAATTCTACTCCTAGTCTTAGCCTGCAAGTAAAATCTGCGAACTCGAATTCCACTCCTAGTCCTAGCCTACGAGTGAAATTTGCTAATTCGATTCCTACTCCTATGGCCTCTTATAGACCTAAAGATAGTAGTTTCTTTAAAGACTTAAAAAGAGATCTGAACTATATAAAGAAGGCCTTGCTAAGAGTATTAGACCCCTTATCCCCTTTTTTAATAAAGAGGAATGCTACTTAAAAGCCGGCTTATTAGATTAGCCTAATCTTAGCCTTAGCAATCGACGCCCTTTACTACTGCTTTATAATTAAGGTAAGACAAGCTATATAAACTTAAGAACTAGCGCTTAAAGAGTTTATATTTATAAGCTTAATTTATAATCTGAACTGAGAAATCAATTGCTAAGAATCGGCTAGAAAAGCTGAAATTAGCTCCCTTAGTCTTAGTTCGGTACTGCAAGCCAAGTATAAGAGCAACAATAAGCTAATAGATTAGAAGCTCCTGCCTTAGTATACTAAGTTTAAGAATATCTTTAGTCGCTAGGCCTTTAACCAACTGCTAGAACTTAAGCTAAGGGTAGATTATAAAATCGAGCTAATAAGCGAGAACAACTTAATAATCAAACCCCTTTGCCGCTTTATTAATAAATAGCTTTCTAAGGTTAAGAGCTATATTCTTAAGAACTTATATAAAGGATTTATTAAAGCTTTAAGTTCCTTTTAAGTAGCCTTAATCCTCTTTATTAGAAAAGCTAATAGCTCCTTACGTCTATACGTTAACTACTAGAAACTAAATACCTTAATAAAGAAAGACCCCTACCCGATTCCCCTTATCGATAAGATAATGGCACGCATATCGAAAGCTTATGTTTTTATAAAAATCGATATATAATAAGCTTTTTACTATATCCGCATATTAACTAACGCTAAGGACCTAACTACCTTTCGCACGCGTTATAGGACCTATAAATATAAGGTTTTGCTATTCGGGCTGATAAATGGGCCTACCACCTTTTAGCAGTTTATTAATAATATTCTCCTTAACTACTTTAATGATTTCTACTTTACCTACTTAAATAATATTCTAATTTACTTAAAAAACTCCTTTAACTATAAGATTTATATTAAGAAGATCTTAGGAATTCTCTAATGCTATGGCCTTTAAGTAGATATTAAGAAAAGCGAGTTTAGAGTTATTAAGACTAGGTTCCTAGGGTTTATAATTAGAGTTTATAAAATTGAAGTAGACCTTAATAAGGTCTTAGTTATTTAAAAGTGGAAATACACTAAGAATGTATATAGCGTATAAAGCTTCCTAGGGTTCTGTAACTTTTACTAAAGGTTTATTTAAAGTTATAGTTATATCTGCTAACCTTTAATAGCTTTTATAAGAAATGTTCCTTTTGATTTTAATAACGCTTATAAGGAAGCTTAGGAAGCTCTGCGCTTAAGCCTTTAAATAACCCCGATCTTATACTACTATTACCCTTAGAAGTAAATAAGGCTTAAGACTAATGCCTCCGACAGAGTAGTCGCCGGCGTACTCTCTTAACTCTAGGAAGATAAGAACTACCACTTAATCAGGTACTTCTTAAAGATTATAAATAACGCCGAGTTGAATTACCCTATTTACAATAAGGAGCTCTTAGCAATTTTTAAATCGTTCTACTAATATAAGGCAGAGCTACTTATGGCTTAGAAAATAGTATATATATATATAAATTATAAAGTCCTTAAGTACTTTATAATAACTAAGGACTTAATAGCCTAGTAGGCTTACTAAGCGGAGTTCTTTACTAATTTCAACTTCCTTATTATATACTAAATAGGTATAATAAATACGCTAGCTAATATACTCTTATATTAAGACTAAGAGCTGACCCCTCTTAAGGCTAGGAAACGAGCTTTACGCCACTAGCAGCTCTTACCTAATAATAAGCTCTCTATAAAAGTACTTGCTACTAAAGGCGATTCCACTCCTAGGCCTGGCTTATAAGTGACTTTAGTATAGATCGATTCCACTCTTAGGCCTAGCCTACGAGTAACGACTGTGCTAATCGCGCTAATAGAGGCACCTGCTGACCTAATGTCTAAGGTTAAGTATAATATAGCAAACTATTATATTATCAATAAGGTTATTTAAGCTAATAAGACCTCCCTTAAGCTATAAAAGTTCCGAGATAAGGCGTAGAACCATAGCCTCGACTACGAACTTAGCTAAGGCAAACTCTTCTTCTAAGGTAGACTCGTTATACTATCCTAACCTCCTAAACTACAAATAGCTCTAATTTATTATATATATAAGTAACCTTGCGTTATATACGCTGGAATCGGGAAAATAAGACTTCTAGTAGGAAGAAAATACTATTAGAAAAGCTTTAGTAGCGATATTAGCACTTATATTTAGAACTATTATTATTTAAGAATAAAAGCTTATTATAATAAGACCTCTGGTTTCCTATAACCCTTGCCAATTCCTAAACGAGCTTATTAATACTTAATAATGGATTTTATAAAGCTTCCGCTTAACGAACTCAGTTATAATTTTGCCCTTATAATTATCGATAGGTTATTAAAGAAGGCAGTTTCGATTCTATGCTATAATTCGGTCGATATAAAAGACCTTGCAGAGTTGTTTTTAGTTTATTAGATACGCCATTTCGGTATGCCCAACTCGATTCTATTAAATAGAGGCGCTTAATTTGTCTCTACCTTTTAGAAAGAGCTCTATCGAATACTAGGTATAAAGGTCAAGCTAACTATAGCTTATAACCCTAATATCAATAGCTAAACCGAGATTATGAATTAGTACTTAAAATAACGCCTTAGGCCGTTCTACTTATACTATTAAGACAATTGGAGTTGTCTCTTGCCTCTAATGGATATTGCCTAATTAACCTTGCCTTACAAATCCCTAGGGCAAATTTCCCCTTTCTAAGTGCTAAATAGCTATAAGGCTTGCTCCTCTTAGAATTTAATTAACCTAAAGCCTTTATAGATAGCAACTAAGAAAGTAAATCGTAAAATAGCACTCTATATAACTACTAAAGCTTAAAAAGTAGTCTAATTCGCCTAGTTGTCTCTTTAAGTATAATAAACTAAAATGAAACGGCTTATAGATCTCTACCGCTAGCTAGTTGATTGAACTATAGGAGATAATATACTAATTAGTACTAAGAATTGGAAACTGGACCGGCTAAGCCAAAAGCTCTTTAATAAGTAGTACGGCCTAGTAAAAGTATTAGAAAAGCTAAGAGAAAGCTAGAAGCTACAATTGCCTGATTCGCTCTATTCGATCTACCCTATTTTCCACTCGCACTTACTACGTAAATACGTTGCCAACCCCTTGCTAAGATAAGTTCAGGAACCTCTTGCACTAATTAAAGTGCTACTAGAATAGGAGGAGTAGGAGATAGAAGTAATAATTAGATCTCATATTCGAGCTTAAAAGCTCGAATATCAGATTAAGTGGAAAGGAGCTAATAAAGACCTTAAATAGTACCTATGCTCTAACGCTATAATAGCGCTATATGCTATTTGAGATTTCCATTTAAAAAACATTTAAGCTAAGGGACTACTAAGGGCGCTATTAAGCTAGCTTAGGTTATATAATAATAGAGTTGACGATTATAAGGACCTAGAGGACAATACGCCTATGGATACAACTGCGCGAGCGCAGTTTTTCAAAGGGGGGGGGTAGTATTATAGCCGCATCATATACACGGTTATATCATATATCAGTCAGGTGCACAAAGTCAGGTGCACGCTAAGGTAGTAAGGTGGCTAGATCACGTGCACGCTAGTGAAGCACCTATACTTATTCTGGAGGAGCTCTACTAGAGGCTCTCTCTCCTTCATCTTTTCTTCTCAATTACATAGCGTACCTCTTGAGGTAATACAGTCAGCGTCATTCAATTCTCGCCTTCTGTACGCTCGAGAGCAAGTCGTAACAATTTATCTAATGCAAGGAAGACAATTATTTAAAAGGAGCGATAACTTATTTCTTATATAACTTTACTTAGATAATAAAAAACTAAAGGCTAAGGCTATCTAAGATGTTTATAAGGAAACTAGCTACTAAGGAGCTAAGTCTACTTACTACTAACTCTTAAGGAAATTCTTTTAAAAGGGTTCTTTTAAAGATTATAAAGCCTTTATAAAAAGTTGCGTCCTTTATTAAAAACGAAAACCTAGTTATAAAGAGAATCCCCTATTCCTAACCTAGCTATTAGGCCTTTTTTATAAAGTTAGTCTTGATATTATATAAATATTAATAATCGAAAATAGGATTATATATTTAATTCTAATAAAGGAAGACCTATTAGGATAGCTTAAAGGACGACTATTAAGATCTACTAACTTTAAATCTATTGCAAAGTTCCTTTAAGAAGACGTAGTCTATTGCTATAGACTTTTTAACAAACTAACTATTAATAGAGGCCTTGAAAATAAAAGAGTAGTTAAAGCTTTTTTGTGAAAATATAGTATTAAATAGGTTTAAATCTTAATATATAATTCGAAAGCTAATAGAGTAGTAGAGTGAGAATATTGCAACATTCTTAATAGGCTATCTAAAGTTACTTATAAAGGATTTAAGAATTAGATAAAATACTTTTATAAAATACTCTTTGCTTATTGAATAATAATTTATAAACTAACTGGAGTTATATTATTTTTCCTTATTTATAATAGAGAGGTATAGCTCCCTTTTAAATCCTAATAGCCTATTTAGAGATTGTTCGACTATAGTCAAATTCAGAACTATTCTAATTTGCTAGCAATAAGATACTAATAACTTAAGCTTTAAGATATAGATATAAAGGAAATCATTTTATAAAAGAAATAATATAGGGAAAAAGCTAAAGAAGTATAGGCTGCTTCTAAAGTACTTAAAACGCACCCTATTTGAAAAGATGATCTCGTTCTAGTCTATAATATTATAAGAAGTATTAATATATTAGTAGATACTAAACTTGACTATTAATAGCTTGGTCTATTTAAAGTTAAGTTTAAGTAAAAAGAAAAGGGATACTATTCTCTTTAGGAACTTAATAGAATCGATATTAAAGGAACCTTTGCAGCCAATCGACTAAAGCACTTTTATTAATACAATTAGACCTTATTTCTTTTAAAAGACGAATTAGAAATTGATATAACCTTTAAATCTTCTATAAGAACTGATAGCGATATAAGCAACTTTAAACCTTTAGATAAAGACTATGATTTTTCCAACTTAACCTATAAGCCGGTCTTATAAATAAAAAATATTAAAATACCTAACTAATTGCAACCTTAAGTTATTATTCTTAAAATATCTAAAGAATATAAATAGGAATATTAAACGATTTCCTAGCTTATTAATTATCCTACCTTCCTTTAATTCTTATTTTTATATTTTTAGTAAGGTTGCCTCTTTTATTATTTAAGATATGGATCTTTTAGGATCACTTTAAATTCTTGCTTACTTTAACTTATTTTGTATTTTTAATATTAGCCTTTAATTATAGTATTCCTATTACTTTCCTTAAATAATAAATAAAAAAGTCCAATTTCTTTAATATATATATAGTAAACCTATTATAGCTTATATACCCTTTTAATTCTTATATCTTATTAAACTCTTTTATTTATATTCTCTATCTTTCATAAGTAATATGCCTTTAAAGAACTTATAAATGGTTTTACCTATTATAATAAGGGATAAATAAATACTAGTTATAAACTTCTCTTAAGATAGTAGAGCTATTGTATTATTAGAGAACTTTAAATTAACCTATATAGCCTTAGGAGATATAAAGTAATAAAAACTCCTTTTAACTTATGCGAATGCTATTAGCAACCTTTTAACCTAAGTAGCCCTTGGAATTCTTTAATTTAACAACTTCTTAATTAAAGAATTAAGATTAAAGGGAATCTTTAAAGAGGAATTCTTAGCTGATATAGATTAATATATAACCTTAGCCGATACTTTTAAAATAGATTAAGATAAAAAGGAAGAATCTATTCGACAATTGGATAATTTAGCTACTAATAAAAGAGGACTCCTATTTCATTCACGTTTCTTAACAAATATTAATTCTAATAATAGAAGGCGAGTATTATTAAAAATTCTTAAGGAAAACACTCCTATAGCTAAAGCTATTCAGATTCTCAATTTCTTTATTATTTAAGAAGGAGTAGTAAAATTCTAAGGCAATCGAATTTATAATTGCAGATTTATAGGCCTATTTAATATAATACTTATAGTAGCTAATAGAGCTATAAAAAGATCAAATTAAGCTATAGATATTACCTTACCTAATAGTACTATTATTAATATGCTAAGGCTCTACGCTTCTACTTATAGTTTACTTATTTTAAGAGAAAACTGGACTCTTATACTAGGGTTTAAATAAGATTTCTTTAATAATAAAGAAGAGAATTGGTTATTTATAATTAAGCCTACTTTAAAATTCGCCTCTTAACCTAAAGATATAATAAGTGCTAAACTATATAATTTAACTTGCGGTCTTAGACTAAGAGTTAGAAATGAGAATTTTAAAACTAGACTTAACCTACCTCTTATTAAAATAATTCTAGAAACTGCTGCTAAATAAACTGCTTAAACGCTTAGTATAGCCTCTTTAGAATTTTTAAAATCTTTAAAGGACTCTCCTTTAATTAAATGACCTATTTTAGCTTAACCTTTAAAAAGGATAAATCGTTTAATAGCCACTTTAGCTAATTTATAATTTAAAACTAAAGGATTGCGCGCTCGCTTAAACTCCTTCTTTAATAATTTAAAAGAGCTAATTCTTAACTTCTTTATATTTATATACAACTGTTTTAGAAATAATAATATAAGGAAAGACCCTATTCCTATTGCTTTAAAGATAATTAGGAAAGCCGTTAGATAGATTTAATAGCTTATCTTAAATAAGTTCACCCCTACGGATATTATTTAATTCTTTAATAATTATAAAAGTTAAGAACTTAGTCTTTTAAATGCTAAGTAAGACTATTTTATCTTATAAGAAAGAGAATATAAAGAGGAATTTATTAATTAAGACATTTGTAATTATAATAATATGCCTTAATCAGTTATTCTTAACCTTAAGCTTAAAGAATAATATAATATTTAAGTATCCTTTATAATAAAAACTCGCTTTTAATAGTATCTTCCTAATATAGGAATCGAAGGGAGAAGACTTTGCGACCTTTATATTCGCTCTCTTTCGGTTTACTATAGTCTTAATTATAAAGGATTTAATATTAATAAAACTATTAAATACTTTAAACTTCTTTATATAGCAGAAGATATTGATCTTTTTCTAATCTACTTTAATAATTAATTCTTTATTTCTTTAAAGATACGCAAATCTAACCTATTAATAATAGAGGCATCTTTAGGTATTGTAAAATTCAAGGCTAATCCTAAAGCCTTAAAGGCGTTAGAGCCGATTAAATAGAACAATTCTTTCTTTTCGATATTATTAAGCAATAAATAGTAAGAGGAAATAGAAGAAGAAGGGTCAATTGTAATGCCTAAACCCTTTAGATACTACTTCTTAACCGACAATTTTACTACTAATAATAGTGCTTTTATAAGTATATTTCTTTCTATTATAAAATAAGAAGTAGAGATATACCTTTATCACTTTTACCCTATGGATAATATAACCTTTATACCTTTTTATTTTCTTTATAATATAATATTCAATCTTACTTAATAAGTCCTTTAAATGCATTATAAACTCTACCTCTTAGCTATAATAGCGAAAAGTAGAGGAGCCTATTAGCTTATAGCCTACTCTAAACCTCCTTAATTAATTAGCCTTAGTCTTTATAATCAAGTCGTTTTAATAAAGAGAGATATAAGTACTACTAATAAAGAAATTCCGATTTTCACTCGCAGTCCTGGCCTACGAGTCAATTTTATTAGAAAGCAAGTCTTAGATTATTAGATCCTATCGATCGGATAAGGGCTAGCTTTTAAAAGCCTTAATAAGTAGATCGGCTTTTAATCGAATATAAAACTCACTTTATTTATAAAGAAGATAAGTCGATAGACTTCTTAAGCACTCGGCTCAAAATCTTAATTAGCTTACATAATTATAAAAATAAAGTAAAAAGAGATCTTATAGCCTATTACTAATAATAGTAACCCTATTATAGTAATAATAAAACAAGGGCACCTTCTTAAAATGCGCTTAAATAAACTTTATAGAATTAGAGGCTTTATAGCCTTTTATAATAACTATATAGCCATTTGCAATAAGAATACCTTAAAAAATAAGACTTAAATCTCTGATCTTATCTTTTCAATCTTTACTCTAAAGCAACCTCTAGTACCTTAATAGATTAATATAAGTAGAACTACTATACCTTTTAAAGCAGCTTTTTATCTTAAGAACTATAGTAGCCTCTTTAAAGCTATTATTAGTTAGCGCTCTTAAATAGATCCTTTTATTATAACTAAAGTATAAGAGTTATTCCTTTTTAATAAGGACAAATTGAAAATCCACTTTATAGAATATAATTAAAAACTCTTTAACGCCCTTATTAAGGCCTAAACGAATATTATAAATACTAAGTCGCTTCTTTATAAACTTAAGTCTTAAGGATAATACGATAAAGTAAATGCTATTTAAAAGCCTAATGCACTAATTAATAAAGGCATTATTATAAGAAAATTCGGAAAAGAGATAAATTAAGACGCTAATATAATATTAGACCCTAATTTAGGAACTAATCCCCTATTTTTACCCTTAAGCTTAGAAATGCTAAGACTGACTTACGAGCCCAGCCTATAAGTGAGGTTAGACTCGGCTGGCTTAAGCCTATAAGATAGTTCGGATAAACCTCGGTCACTTGAATTAAAGAAAACGCCGAAAGGTAAGAACTAATATAAGAGAAAAAGACTCCAAAGTGATAATAGAACTGATAATTGAGTCAAGCAATCTAGAGAATCTAGCCTATTACCTTTAGAGAAGACTATTTAAAGGACTTACGAATTCGAGTTGAATCTTTTTAAGATTATCTACTTCCTATATACCAGTACCTCTTTATTCTTTATTCATTATTCTATTTTATATATATTCTTTACTCTACTTTATTCTTTATATAATCTATCTTTTAATTATTTCCTTTATATATAATTTTCTAACGCTTACCTTTAAAATATTATCCTTACCTTTAAAGAATTATCATTTACCAATTATAGGTCCTTATATATATCATACCCTACTTTTATTCCTACTTCTAGCCTCTTTATGCCCACTTTTCCTTTATGCACTAGTGCAACTCCAAACTCTATAAATAAGCCTCTTCCTATACTACGATTTTACTTTTTTTTACTTCTCTTTTCAACCTTATTAGACCTATAATATCAATACTACTACTATTATCTTTCTATTATCAATCTTTTTAAGTATAAGCCTATTATATTATTAATCTTTCTTAAATAATTATCTCTTTATTTAAAGCTACCTCTCCTACTAAATAATTCATTATAGTACCACTAACTATAAGTAAAAAGGCCATACCTAAAAAGAATATATCGGTTATTGCCTTAGGTAGCAAGTCCTTAAGCACTACTAATAATAAACTAATATTAGAGGGAGGGTTCTTATAAGATAGAAAGTTATTAAGATCATTAGAAGATATAATAAGCACTTATAGAACATTAAGTAAGACCGAATAGTAGGTATTTCTGAATTCATCTATTAAAGTGCTTAACTATAGAATTTCTACTATTAAGGAAGGATTCTTAGGTTTTGATAATTTCTTAGATAAGGAACTCTAAGGCAAAGGTATTAATTATGAAAAGTTTTTATAAGAGTATTAGAAGTATACTAATTCGGTTGATTTATTTCAGAAGAACTAAGATAAGAAAAATGAATGTATGAAAAGACTAATACAGTTTATAAGCAGAATATGTAGAACGCTCTTTCGAAGCCACTTTATAAATGATATTACTACAAATAATGCTCTGCAGGGACTTAGTAAGATTTTTAAAATATACTAACCAGTAGCTAAAGCCATATAGGTATTAAATTATTTCACTATCTAAGAAGGTATAAAGAAGTTGCAGGGAAATAGTGCGTAGAGTAGAAAATTTATTAGATTCTCAAGTACTATTATATACTCTACTATTTAAACTATAAAGGATAGCCCTGCCTAGTATAATAATCTTATACTCTTTAATTAAACTGTTTTAGATACGCTCGGCTTGCAATAGTTATAATGCAGTCTACTTATTATAAAAGAAAAGATGATATATCTAGCTGAATATACTATGAACTACTTTAATAATAAAATAAAGAGATGGGAATTTATTATACCTACTGCTTTAAAGCTACTACTACCTACGGTAGGATCAATAGACAAGCGCGATTTAACTCGCAGGCCTGGCCTATAAGTAGAATCAGTATATAATAAAGAAGTCTATAAGTATAAAGTGCCTATAATACTAGAAATACAAATTGCTAACTATTATAACCTTAAAGTATTAGACTTAGATATATTTGAATTACTATCCTTAGAAATGCTTAAAACACCTTATATACTAGTAGTAAAGAAACTAGCTCGCAGGCCTAGCCTACGGGTTAGAATATATAATAATATAAATTCAGAAGATAAGCTAATAGATGAAGTAGATAGCCTTATTATTATGTCGTGCAGAATGGGCGGAGTCTCCACTTATTCTGGAGACCCTCCACGTGACTCCTGCTAAGTCATAGACTCTCCCTTTTCTTTCCGAAGTCTCCTTACCATATATATATTAGATAATAATACAATCAATCATCTTCATCTATATTAGCGAGCCTCCTAAGCGACCTAATGAAGGCCCTCCAGCCGACCGCACTACAGTTATAAGCCCTGTAAGCACTTTAATATGCTTTCTCTTCGCATGCAACCGGCTAGAGGGCCCTTCGAGCTCCTAACCGACTTTTCGAGTACTTATAACGACTCGAAGGACCTTTATTTTCAATTAATAAATTTCCATTTTCCGATCGAACCTTATTTGCAAACCTCATTTATATACCTAACCTTTTTCACTAGACTCCATTTAAAATGTCTAACTCTTCGAGTATCTCTGAGCCTCGCTTTAATACCTCTGCCTCTTAAGTAAAGTGGTTTAGTAAATATATATTCTTTGCTAAGCTTTATAATATTACCATTTTTACTGATCTAAGACTCCTATTCAAGTCAATTATAGAGACCGAGCCTTAAGCTCCCTTTATATAGGAGCTTAAGGAACTGGAAACGGCTAACCTCTGCGTAGTATATGCAAGGTCGTATGAAGAGTATGCAGCGACTCTATCCGAACAGATTTACGCCCGCTTTCCCTTAGGAGATCTGTCAAAGGCTCCTCCTCTATAGGCTTCTTATAAGGATATTAAGGATAAATATAAAATCCTAATAAAGGAGCACTACCTGCGCAAGGAAACTTAAAAGACCTAACGCAAATACTATAAGCTACTTCTAAAATGGGTCTCTAAGACTGTCGACGGAACGCTCCTAGCTTCTGCAATGGCTTAAGTATAAATCCAAGCTAAGAAGCTCTACTCCTTAATACCTAATAGAGATACTCTTATAAGTAGAACTACTGCTAACGACCCGCATGCCAATTTGGTCAACTAGCAACTCTTACTCTAAGGCCTAGTATCTATCTTAAAGCGTGATATTACGCCTTCTGATAAGGCTATTTAGTCTTAGATAAGGCTTCAATACCGCAATATACTATGCTAAGGCAAAACTAAGAGAACTAATACTTAGCAGTAGATCCAGGAGTAGCAGGAGGCGTACTGCCTAATAGAGCAATATAGTCTTCCTAAGATTAAAGGGAGACTGGGAGTTACTGACTTTTTAAACTTAGTTGTAGTAAAGATCAATTCGAGTTAGGCGACTCGCTTAAAGGAGGAAATCATTATTAATAAGCAGATAGGAACCCTATATAAGCATAACCTAATATAGCTAAGCCGCGCCCTAGCAGGCATTGAATCCAATAGAGCGATCGATAATAAAGGGCTAGCAGTTTTTGCTACTTAAGAGTCTCTCTTAGATGCCGAAACCCCTTTGCAAGCTCTAGCGAGCAGCTCCCGAAATCGCTCTATAAGCTCCAAGAGGGAGATCAGGCCTAAGTACCCTTATAGAGGCTCTAAAAATCACTATTAGAAGCCCTAGGACTGTCGGAAACTGTTATATGCTATAGACGGGCGTAAGGAAAATATGAAGGTTCTCCCCTTGCGAGAGGAGGTCCTACGAATACGAAAGGCTTTAAACGCAGGAGACCAGTTCAAGGGTCTCTAAGCATAGCTTAAGGAGAATGACATTGCGGTAATAGCGATTGATAAATTCAAGGGAAAGGCTTTAGCCTCTAGGGAGGACAGTTTAAGCAGCAAAAGGGAGAACTTACCAGTCTTTATAGTAATAGATCCCTTTGCCTTTGACGCTTTTGAAGAATCGTTTAACGTCTACTACCTCTCTAAGCTAGAACGCCACCCGCTCTCCTTAAGTACACTCCTTAACAATTGCGCAGCTACTTATATTATTAATTTAAAGGATTTACTTATCGCAGGCACCTTTAAGCCTTCTGGCGACTTATAGCAATGTGTTAAAGTAGGTACCTTAAGACTCCCAATCATTAGGAGAGGTGATAGATATATGGCAGACTCTCTTCTATAGCGTAATGGCTCTCTTATAGGGATAATGCTTTGCAATATTGCTATTATAAAGGAGTTTACTACTAATATTATCTCGGAGAGGCTCTTTGCGAATAAGGGTTTTTAGTACTCTAGGGTAGACCTTACTTTATGCTCTAGGAGCATTGGAGATTCTATAAAGCGAGCTTAGTTAAAGCATTACTATAATCTCATTTTCTTTAAATACAAGCCTATCAATTATTTAGATCTCCCAAATATGCTTCAATATGACTTCTCTGCCTTAATAGCATTCCCTATAGCTGAGACGACGCTCTATAATAGGTTCTAGTCTAGCTATGCACCTACTAAGGTGCGGGATAATAACGCGTACACTTAGCACCTTCGCGCTAGCTACCTAGGCGCAGAGGCTCTTTAAGCGCTAGTTAAGTGCGCTAGGGGAGTGAAGATCAGGGGAATATAAAGGCTGGAGTGCCTTATATGCGCAGTAGCGTCTGCTAAGCAAGTTATTTCTCGCGCTACCTTTAAGAACCGATCTCTAAGGCCCTTCTTTAGGATCTCCTGGGATCTCTTTGACTTTCTAGACAACTTGTACAATAGTTGCTTATAGGTTCTTTTAATTAAGGATAAGTATAGCGGTATACTTTGGACGTTCCTACTAAGATCGAAGGGCGGAGACGTAGTTATAGAGGTCCTCTAGGCCTTTGAAGCATAGGTGAAATGCTAATATAGGCTTTCTATTTGCAAGATCAGATAAGATAATAACACTTTAGTGATCTTCCTAAGGGAAGACTCTCTTATAGAGTACCAGAGATAGGTAAAAGAGGAGGGAATCGATTTAGAGCTTACTCCTGCCTATATATACTAACCTAATAGAGGCGTGGAGCAAGTAGGAAGGGAGTTGATTGAACGCTTTATTAAAATGAGGATCTACGCTAGGCTTTTAGCAAGCCTTTGGCCGGAGGTTATAAAGGCTGCTATATACCTTTACAATATCTCCCTACTTGCTAGGAAGAAGATGATCTTACTAAGCGAGGCTCTCTATAGTTAGTTTAAGTAGTATTTTCAATTTTATAAGCCGCTGCTTATTAAGCAGATGACGGCGAGCTTAAAGCCCGACTGGAGTCGCGTTTATATGTATAGTGCTCGCGTATACCCTTTAATTAGGGAGAAGGAGGCAGGAAGGGACTGCTAAACCTTTAAAATTGAACTATAAGGGCACTTAGGTTACTTAGTTAGATATATTACCTCTAATGTTTATAGAATCTAGGTTCTTATGCTCTAGCGAGTAATAACGATTTATAATATCGAATTCGATAAGTCTCTCTTCTATAGTCCAGAAGCTAAGCGCGCAAACCCTATATCGCGCTAGGAACTTGAGACGACCCTCTAATTGATCGGAGAGGGAGAGGGAGCTTAGGACGCTAAGTTCGAAGGCATTTTCGAGGAATCAGAGCTTATCGCAAGGCCGAACGCAATCGCTGCAAAAGAAGCCGCTGTATAGGAAGAGCCTATATCACAGACCGACGCTGCTCTATAGCCTCCAACTAATAATATAGAAGGCCTTAACTTAAATCCAAATTCTCTAAGAGACCTACCTAGAAACTCAGGGGTGGAAGTAAGTGAACTGGAAGCCACTTCGCCAGTCTCTAAAAAGGCAAATAGCGACTAGAGCTTAGGGGTAATGATTCCTTATAAAGGCCCTACTAAAAAAGGAACTATAGACGACTCTAAGGGAGTCTTTAAAGACAAGTTCTATAAGGCGATCGGCAGATCTTTAGCCGCTATTCTATATAAGAATAGAAATGGCTTAAGGGCTCTAAGATAGAGTCTTTAATTATAAAGGCAGGCCTTAGTAAACTCTGGTAGAAGGCTAGAGGCACTACTGCTAAGATCTAGGAGGAGCTTTAACAATCTTATAAGAAGCGACCTAGTAAGAGGAGTAGGCCTTAATAATATAATACCTCAAGTTGTAATACCAGCTTAAAGACTATAGGCTTAAGAGATAGAGCTACCCAGACTCTTAAAGGAACCTTTAGTAATAATAAAAATAGAGGAAGAGACCTATAAAGAAAAGCGCAAGGAGGAACTCCCTCTTCCTAGGCAAAAGAGGATAAGACGCTTAAGCGTTAAGCAATAGGAGACTTCAAAAGTGTATACTATTACTCTAAAGCATATGCTCTTTTAAAGTAATATTGATTTACCCTACTCCTTATATGCGCAGGAGTTTATATCGACCTTCTAAGCGAACAAATAGATAAAGGAGGATAGGAAGGACCATTTGATAGTTTATATAGTTATTAAAGCTGCAGTTAATAGTTAGGCAAAGGACAGAGCGCAGTCTCCTAACCGCCTATAGCACTAAGGCTCTCTGCTAAAGCCTCCGAAAGGATGGCTGGACCTAGAGAAGCACCCTTTTAGCGAACGATTTAAAGAAGGAGGGCGCTAGGAGATCAGGAATTTGGAATCTCAAAGTTGCTAGAGAATTATACAAAGGGATTACTTAAAGCCCCTGCTAATACTATTGAAATGGGTTTTTACCTATAAGGTCAATAGCTCTAGCGAGCTTTTAAAGTGCCGATCATAGCTAGTTATGCAAAGGGATCTCTGTGGAGTGCTAGTCCTGAATAGGCTAGAGTAGAGCACGTGGGCGCTAGTGCAAGGGGATAAAACCTACAACTGTACCATACCTAATACAATAACCTTTTCCCCCTTTTCTAAGGTATTACTACCCCTACGTTTAGTGACCTACGCAAGGAGGCGTAGCAAGCTTTCTCATCTCCATTCGATCAAGTAGACTAATACTCAGAACCCTTTTTAAAACCGAGTTAAGATGCAAAAGAAGACTAGAGATACGTCCGACACTCCTATCATCTATAGACTCGAAGATTCAGCAACTAATACTCTAGAATAAGCAATTGAAGAGGAACTTCTATAAGAGCAAGGAGAGGGGAATAATACAATTAATATAGGAGTATAATAAGCAAGAGTCTTGCCCTAAAGCTCTCCTTCAATAAGCGTTATCGACTCTATAGCTGGAAAATTCTGTATATCTACCCGAACCTCGTAAGGAAGGAGCAGACAACTAACCCTCTACCTTAGGACTAGCTTTAGGACTACTCGTCCCTTCCTTCTTAATAGAACTACTAAAGCTCTCAATAAGTCCTAGCCATTCAGAAATCCTATAAAAGGCCTAGAGGGACTATAAAGAGAGTATATATAATAATAATACCTTTCCACTCTAGAGGTACGAAGGCCGCTAGAGAAGCATCTTACTAATAGACCTATCTGACTCAGACCTAAGTACGCCTCTATTCTCTCCTACCGTTATATAAGGGGACTTATAGCATAAGGAGAGTGTCTTACCTCCGTTCTATCCTATAAACCAGGACTTCTTTAAGGCTACTACTAAACAAAGGAATACCTAGTGCTCCTCTTTACCTAGCCTACTTAGATCAAGCCAATAACTGCCCCTAACAGCTATATGCTTTCAAAAGATGCCCAAGTTCGAGAGGTACAAGGACTACAATAGGGAAATGCTAGCTAAGCTTTAGCTCAATAGGCTTAATTACGACTTTGAAGTCGACGGCTAATTCCTACTACCTCCCGCCATCTACCTAAGAGCCATCTCTATCCTACTTAAGGGAGAGGCTTCCCGCCGCTTTAAGTCCAATTAATAGATAAAGAGTATTATAGCCAATAGGCTTACTGCTATTGAAGAAGATAGGCAGGAGGTAATCGAATGGCTAAAGACCCAGTTTCCAAATGAGGATAATCCTATAAAGGAGCTAGACGTTATAATAAAGGTGGCTAATCTTTAGCAAGGCCTACTTAAGAACTTGGCCTCTTACTATTAGAGAACTGCCGCATTACTAAAGAAGACCGGCGGCAAAGATCTCGACCGGAATATCCCCCTATTCCCTATACCCTTATAAAAGGATTCGGACCGATATATCCTTAAGTCTATTATATCGGCCTTTGTAAAAGGGGTATATAATAATAAGCTTAGATCATATGCCTTAAGCAATAATGTCCTACTACTTCCGTATCTTTAGAAGGCCTATAATACCCTTTGCTTATCACAGTCTGCTCTTAAGGCCTAGGAGAAAATCAAGGCTGAGATTAAGAAGCAATAATACTATAAGCGCTTGGAATCCTATATAAAGAACTGCTTAAGAGTCTTAATTCAATCTGCCTTAGCCTCCTTAGATAATCGGAACTATGCTCCTATTGCTAGAGAAGACACTAGAAGACAATACTTAGCACTAGCTATAACGATAAGAGGGTATTAACCTCCTTTAGTCTTTAAGCCTACGCCTAGACTACCAACCACCGCCTAAGAGAGCCTAGCTATCCCTTGGCAAGGACCGCCTCTAACTTACCTAGTTTAAAGAGGGCGTCCTAAGCATAATGCCCAGAACTAGCAAAACGACTATCGAAACCCCTAGAGAAGGGCAATACTAAACTAGAATATAGAATAGAGGGGCGCATTAAACTACAATAGTACGATACCTCTCTACTAGTAGTACGCTTTAAAACTGGCCTCCGATTTATCTAATCCCTTTATCAACCGATCGAGGATATAAAATAGAACTAGGGACAGGCCTCTATATATTGAGTGCAGGGAGTATAGTCACTATAAGGATAAATGCATACGGCCGCCCTTGACTTCATAAGAAAAGGCCTACCTTAGGTCGATTGTCTTCCCCGAATCTGCTGCCTTAGTGCATTATATCAAGATCTATATAGAAGAAGGAAAACATCACGATTATAGAAGATATGCTGATAGTAGTCGCTCTGCAGCGCTTATACCTGCCTCTGTTAAAACAGATCCCGAAATAAGGATATCGCTAAAAGAGTTTAATAGATTGCGAAGAGCGGCAGTAGAGGATATTAGCGAACCTGCTATAGTCTCTAACCTGGCAGAGGTAGGAGGTATTAGATATTACGATGCTATATATAATATTGAGGAAGATGCACTTCCTTAAGCTACCTCCTTCTTGGCAGATGGGAAAGGGGTTCGGAAGAGAGTACGAATAGCTGGTTTATTAGACGATACTACCTAGGCGAAACCTAGGAGACAACCCTGAGGGAAGCAAGCTAGCGCAGACCCTATCGGAAAGAAGAAGGCAGCCTCTAGGGAGAAGAAGCTTCGCTATCTACGAGAGATCGTAGGGAGGGAGGGCGATAGTCCTATTAACTATATCGAGCTGGCAAAAGGATTTAAGATCTTAATAAATCTTCTAGATCTATTCCAGCTATCTTTAAAAGTATTAAAGCAGTTCCGCAATCTCTCTACTCGCTAGAACTAGAAGAGATAGAAGAAGGCTACCTTTTTAAGAGTAGCATCCGAAGAGACCGAGCCCCCTCCCCTATTAGCTATGCAGTTGAACCTTACGAAACTCCTGCCTAGTATACACCTGGATAAGAAGGCTTAGAAAGTACCAGTATTAATTCGAGTAAAGGAAAGGGAAGAAGAGATAGTAGTAGATCTGCCTATTGGTATAAGTGCTATTGATCAAGGCAGTAACATTTTACTTACTTCTTAAAGACTTAAGAGGGCTTTTAATCTCATAAAGCGTTCCTTTAATTCAAAAGGCTACTTAAAGGTAACCTATAGCACTATAGATAGAAAGATATATAACTTGACCAGCTATATATCATTCGAGATTAGAGTTCAAAGCATCTGGCGTAAAGTAGACTCCTTCTTAAGATTAAACAGCCCTCCGAAGAAAACTGAGCTATCTCTCCTTCTAGGTCTACCTTAGCTATATATAGTTAACGTAAAATTGAATATCTAGAAGAGCGAGATCACTATTAGAGGGAATATACTAAGAGAGAAACCTATCACTATTATAGGACCGCAATTCACTCCTAGCCTAGGTCTAAACTTATTGCTTCATTTAAAGGAGAAACTATAGAAAACACCCCTCGAGAACCTAATAGTAAGACTCGCACCTGAAGACTCTGATATTTCCACTACTAACAACTTAAAAAGCAATAGCAGCTCTAAAAGCGAAACCGACTCCGAGGATAAATAGGATTTTTAGATCATCGGCAACGCCCTAAGAAGGCATTAAACTCAGCTATGGTAGGGAACTGCCTATCGCTCTAAATAGCTGATCTACTAGCTTTAGAAGAGACTAAGGAGGCAGAAGACTGTTCTAAGACTAAGGAGAAATGGGAAGGGACATCTATACTAGCTTCAGAAGCTCTATTTAGGCTAATAAAGGGTTAAAATACAATAAGAAAAGGGAGTGCTATATCTTCGCATATATAGAGGGGAGAGCTAGGACCTAGAAGCAGAAGAATCCAACTCGAAAGCTCGCAGAAGCCATTAGTACAATCATATTCATTGCTTTTAAGAAGCCATAATAATAAGGAAACCTTTATACCCAACTTCCTAATAGATCGACGAGTAAGAAGGCTCCTAATGGAATAGCCTCTTAAGAGCGACCTAGAGGCATAGATAGAGAGCTGCAAAATAACTTTTGGACCTAGGATCTTTAAAACCCGATTGAAAGAGGTGTAAGAGCTTCTATATACCTATAGAGCGGTCAACTCTAATAGACTTACTAATATTCCTTATACCAACCTCTATACTTATCGAGCCCGAATCCTAAAAGGCGCTATTCTAATAGCTGATAATACTGCGAGGCGATACAACCCTCGCAAGCTAGCGTGGCTAAATAAGACGATTATAGAAGGAATAGACTATGGAATATTTAAGAGCACCTTTCTTATAAACTATAGGCTTTCTGACTAGAACTCCTACTTACACTTAATCGATAAGAGTGCGGAGAGTAAGGCGTCTATAGAAGAGTATAGGGTCACCTTCGATTATTCCTAAATTAAGGAGATTATACTAGGTTGTATAATAATCAGTTTATCTAAGTACTTCAATTATTTGAGCAACCCCTAGTACTAGCTATTTATATAGCTAGACCTAAAGCATACGTACTAGTCAGTCAACCTAGACCCAGATCACCGATACTTCTACGCCTTTTCTACGCCTGGCCATTGCCAATTGCAACCTACGAGAATGCCTTAAGGGGCTGCCTCTTCGGCATTCTTAATGAATGAACTTATAAAGCTTGTTTTTGGCCCTATCCTTATATCAGAGAGAGCCGTTGCTAAGGGTAGGGATGATTTAAAGCCTTCTCTATTCTCCCTTATTCTAGCAGATGACTACATTCGATTATAGCATCTAATATTCTATATAGACAATATCTTTAGAGGTTTCCCCAACTTTAAAGCCGCCTTTGCTTTCCTACGCGATCACCTCCTTCTTAGGCTCTTATAATCTAGGCTAAAGCTATCCTTTAAGAAATGCCTCCTCTTTATAACTAAGGTGCTAGTCCTAGGCATCTGACATAGAGCAGGAGGCAAGACTATCATAAAGCTAGAGAGATCGGAGAATATCAAACTCTGGCCTATACCTTAGAACGCAATAGAGGTACAGCGGTTCTTAAGAGCTATATAGATCATACGGAACTGGACGAAGAACTTCGCCGAGATAGCAAGGCCCTTAAATCGCCTAATAGGAGCAGTAGAGTAGAGGTGGTCAGAAGCAAAGGCCCTCTCCTTCTTAATACTTAAGGAGTATTGCTCTATAGTTATCGAACGATCTAGCCATATACTATTAGAGCCGGTCTCTATATATACCAACGCAAGTGGCTACGCAAGAGGGTGCTATATCACCTAAATTCAAGCAGGGGAATCTGCCGCAGTACTGATACTTTTTAATAGTTTTACCTTTTCTTATACCTAGAGGCAGTACGGCACCTATAAATAAGAGCTTCTAACTATTATCGAGTTCTGCCGAAAATACCACCATTTCCTTAGGGGAGAGAAAACCAGTACCATCTATACTAACTATTAGCCG
This sequence comes from Diplocarpon mali, assembly GCA_024741835.1. Lineage (NCBI taxonomy): Eukaryota > Fungi > Ascomycota > Leotiomycetes > Helotiales > Drepanopezizaceae > Diplocarpon > Diplocarpon mali. The sequence goes on along the minus strand of JAENRP010000355.1, from coordinate 21,388 downwards.
CTTACCTTTTTCTTAAATTCGAGCTCTATATAAGAAGGGATCTATGCTCGATAGGCCGCAGAGCTACGCCTCCTTAATATTACGATCACCTATATCAAGGGCGAAAGGAACAAGGTTGCAGACGCGCTATCAAGAACCATCTTTCCAAGAGACAATTATAATAAGGGAGACTACTCGAAATACGGATACATATAAGCAGCAGCAGATCAGAATAGTATTTGGATCTGGAAAGATGGGAAAGAGGGCTATAAACAGCTACTTAAAGACATTGCCAACCTACTAATAGAAATCAAACGCTTAAAGCTAAAGGCTATGCAAGAGATGCTCTACCCTTTAAAGGTGCTAAGATACGCAGGAGATAAAGAAGAAGATATATCGTTTATAGCAGCTCTCTACCAGGTTGCAGGAGCAGAGTTAGAGGTCGGCCTCCAACCTATATCTCCCTTCTTAGGAATCCTAGCTAGACTGGCCATAACTCCTAATATTATATATCTGCTAGCAAATGCCGACCTAATAGCAGATGCTAAGATATAGGAAGCTCTATAGGCCTTTTTATAATACCCTTAGTATAGTAAGGTAATAAGATATCTTCTATATTAGGAATTTCCTAATAGAATAGACCGAGTAGGGAAGAGGAGCCTTTAGCAGAAGGGCCTTAAGTACAAATAGGAGAATAATACTCTTTAGTACTACTGGAGAGGAAAATACAAGTCTTGCCTAGTTCTAGGACAGATTTCTAATGCTCTATTCGCTGCCTATAATAAAGGGGGCCATTTTGCTTTTACTACTACCCTTAAGAAGCTGAGAAACGTCTACTAGCCTTCTATAATAAGGGACGTTTCTCTATACATCTTAGGGTGCCTCTAGTGCGCAAAATATAGTCCTGCTTAGAGATTATAACCTCTATTGAGTATAGTTGTCTCTGGGCCTATAGAGCTTCTCGGCGCAGATTTTTGCAAACCCTTTTCTAGTGTGCTAGAGGAGTATAAGCACGTCCTAATAGTTATCGATTACTTTTCTTATTTTATCTAGGCTTTTCCGTGCCCTATACCGAGTTCTATTTATATTATTCGAAGCTTAGAAAGGCTTTTCCAGATCGAGGGCGTTCCTATCAGCTTCTATGTCGACCCTGGCAGCTATTTCGGAAAACAGGTGCGCTAGTTTATTAGGAAGAGGGGAGTCTTATGGACTAACTCCCCTTCTGCCTTTAAGAAGAGTATAGGAATAGTAGAGAAGGCAGTTGATATCTTCCAATAAGCTATAGCCAAGTCTCAGGGCTCATTCGAAGAAAAACTATAAAGAGTGCTATTTAAGGTAAACGCTAAGGAGATCTTATTCCTAGGATACTCCCCTTTTAACATCTATCGAGGGCATTAGCCTAGAGCTTCTATCGATTTGTCATTCTCTACTTACTATACGTATATAATCTACCAAACTCTTACCGACTAAGGGTTCTCTAAAGCCTTATAGGGAGCTGATTCGCAATTATACAAAGTATAGAGCGACGCTGTTCTCAAGCATATTGCGATATAAGAAGGTATCTAAGACAAAGTTAGGATGCTATTAGAGTATAGAAAAAAGGAGCTATATAAAAGGCGCGCCGCGCGGTTTACCGGAAAGGAGAAGAGCTTCCTCCCTAGCTCTATAGTGATATTATACAACTCGAAGGCCTTAGGCCAGAAACTTCGGCCTTCCTAAAGAGGACCATTTCGCATTATTAAAGAGGGAGGAGAGCATAGGAAGTCTTACTAGCTCAAATAGATCAGCGGTATATATATCGCAAGGCACTTCTATATAGATCAGCTAAAGCCCTTTTACCTCCGAACTTCCTACCTTATATCAAGATAGGAAGGGCGTATTCTAGTGTACCAAAACCTATAAGCTAGGAGATTAGTTCACTCCTTACCTCAAGAGGTCAGAAGAACCAGGCAAGAGAAGGAAGAAAGGAGGGGGATAATCCTTAGGGTTTAGAACTCCTAAAGCTCCCGCTAAGAAAGCTAAAAGCAAAGATCTAAGAATACCAAAAGCTTAAGGTTGCCAGCCTAATAAGGCGATAGAAGAAGGAAGTAAATATTTCTACAGATCTATAGGAATAGGGGAGTACAATAGGTGCATATATATAAACTTGCAATAGCTCAAGGGGCTCTTATTCTTATTATAGGGCTTATGGAGTGCTAGTCCTAAATAGGCTAGAGTAGAGCACGTGGGCGCTAGTGCAGGGGGATAAAACCTACAACTGTACCATACCTAATACAATAACCTTTTCCCCCTTTTCTGAGGTATTACTACCCCTACGTTTATCTCTAAGACAAAGCTTCAATTTTCTCAACCTATGCAGCCACGCTCGTAGCAAGGTCTTTCAAAGTACTAATAGCGCTTGCCGCGTACTTCGATATAAAAGTAAAGTAGTTCGATATTATTAATGCATTTGTTAACGCTCCTAAAGACCTAAGGAGTGCTCTAGTCATATGCTTCCTACCAGATGGCTTTAAGCGCCCTAGTATAATAGTAGAACTGGACCGCGCGCTCTATAGGCTAAAAGACTCTCTAGCGCTATAGTATAGGAACTTCGCAGGAACGCTCAAGGGCCTTTAACTTAAGCCACTAGGCGAGGAGCCTTATATTTTCATAATAAAGGATCGTATAGTCTTTTTAGCATTTTATATTAATGATATTTAAGTGTTATATAAGGCCTCTAACCTAGATCGGGCGACTCGTCTGATTGAAGACCTAAAGAGAGCGTACGAGCTTACTATTATAAGAGATATCTCCTAGTTCCTTAGAGTAAAGATTATTCGGGATAGGAAGGCAAAGAGGATCTCCTTAGTTTATGATACCTATATTGAGAAGATCGCTCAAAAGTTCGGAGCTGATATAGGGAGAGTGCCTAATACTCTACTACTAAAGAAGGAGTTTATCAAGAACTTAGGGCAAGCTTCCTTAGAAAAGGTAAAGGAGTACTAAGAGAAAATAGGCTCTATTCTCTATACGGCGATTATAATACGCCCAGATGTTGCGTTCGCAGCCTCCCAACTGTCTTTCTTCCTAATTAATCCAAGCTCTAAGCACCTCTTAGCCGCGGATTAGACGCTTCAATACCTATATAGTACGCGCTTCTTAAGAATTGCCTATAGCTTTAAGGCTAAGGAACACCAATTAGTCGCGTCTTTAGATGCTTCTTTTGAAGATGATCGAGAGACCCGCAGATCCTTCTAAGGATACGTCTTCTTCTTATTTAAAGGACCGATTATTTGGAAAGCGAATCGCCAAGCGACTGTTACGCTCTCTTCTACTAAAGTAGAACTCTATAGTATGGTTTCTATTATAAAGGAGATGATAGCTATAAAACGCCTCTTTAAGGAGATTCGCATAGACTCCCTCTTTAAATAGAATATATATTGCAATAACTAATAGACGATTCGGCTAATTGTTATAAAGAATGAGAAGATTAAGACAAGCCTTTGATATATTGAAATTAGTAATATATAAATCCGCTAAGAGTACTAAAGAAGAAGCTTTTAGATAATCTACCTCCCTACTAAGGAGATGCACGCAGATAGGCTTACTAAGAACCTAGACTGCTAGAAGTTTAAGAGCTTCGTTCGTTTATTAAACCTCTAGAGCTTTTAAATAATCGTTTAATAACTCGCACTCGCTAGCAAGTAGTCACTTATTACTAAGAGACTTATACTTATAAGCTCTTACTCTTTTACAGTTACATTTATTTGTTTTCTCTTGCAAAGCGCACTATAGAAGCTTCTCCTTTTCTAAAAATATAAAAATAGGTAACGTTCTTAAGCTGCTATTGCAAGGCGCGACCCTTCCTTAGATCCTCTTAGCTAGGGCTAGGAGCTGCGAAGCTATAGCTATAAGCTCCGTATAGATCTCCTCTTAAGAGAGGCCCGGAGGCACTCCCTCGGCCAGAGGCCTGCCGGCGAACATACTAGCAACGGCAGGGGCGAAGGCAAGGGGTGCGGCAGGGGCGGCGGCAAAGGCAGGAGCGGCGACGGCAAGGGCCAGGGAGACGAAGGGAGATACAAAGGGGTCGGCGGCAGCAGCAGTAGGGATAGGAGTAGCAGCGGCGGCGAGCGGGAGAAATAGGGTAGCAGAGGATAGGCCGGTAGCGAACGCGAATAGGATGCTAGGAGCGGGGGAGGCAGTAGTACTACCACTCGTAGGAGTAGCAGGCCCTCCTAGCACTAAGGTCCGATCGCTCCTATCTTTTAAAAATCAGCCTAGAACTTAATAAGACTCGATAAGACGTACTATAGAAGCTCCGAAGCGCACCCTTTACTACATTTAGCAGTAGCGCCACCTCCTCCTTAAAGGCGCCGCAGGCGCGGGCCGATACAATAGCCTCTTAGGAGATAAGGAGAGGTCCGCTGGCCTACTAGCAGCTGTTGCTTAGTATTATATAATAAACGCAACGCGTACTAAAGGTGCTATTAAAGCACTAACAATCGAGATTGCTAGTGCTCTTGCGTGCAATGCAATATACGCACGCGTCGTTGCGCTCTATTATAGGCTTAGGCATATAGCGCGCAGCAGGGGTAGGGCTCTTAGGTAGCAGCGGCGGCAGCAGAGGCGGTAGCAGCAGCGGGGATAGTAGTAGCGGCTCGTTACTTAGCAGGCGCTAAAAGGACTAGGATAGGGTTCCAGCTTTTATAAGAGCGCTAGCGACCTAGCGCAAAGTTAGTACAATATAGGGTATAGGGACTCTAAGGGTCTTACTTTGCAAGGGCGGCTAGGGCCATAATAAGTAGGAGTTCCTTCTATATTTAAAATTATTAGTATAAAGATAATATTTTAAATAATAAAGGAGGATTGTTTTTAAAAGAAGGGAAGGAGAACCTCTGCGATGGAAATACTCTATAGGAAGCCTAATAGAGCACTAGCGTAGAATTGCGAAGATTCCTAAGCGCGCTTATTGCTTATAGCGACCCTTCTTGTTCTAAAAGGAACGACCTCTAAAGGGGCAATATATAAGATAAAGCCTCTTTTCTTTACAACTGCTATTCTTTCTTTTATTTTATCTATATAGCTAAGCGATTTTAAGAGCATCGCCCAACTAAGGGGTGTATTATACAGAATAGGCGAAGTCTCTACTTATTCTAAAGACCCTCTATATGACTCCTGCTAAGTCATAGACTCTCCCTTTTCTTTCCGAAGTCTCCTTACTATATATACATTAGATAATAATACAATCAATCATCTTTATCTATATCAGCAAGCCTCCTGAGCGACCCAATGAAGGCCCTCTAGCCGACCGCACCATATATTAATATATTGGAAATTTTTAATAATATTAAGAAGGATATATCTAATATTATATAGACCTTTCCCGAAGATCTGCAAAAGTTTGTTTTAAAATTCTTTAAGTCTATAATAAAGCGTTTAAAGAAGGAAAACCGGAAAGATATTTTATTAGTATAAGAGGCAATAGCAAGAGCTATTAAATAGATTATAAAATTGCAATAAGACAAATTCACTTTAGATAATATTATACAGTTCTTTATTAATTATAAGAAATCAAAGGGCGACTATTATATACTTAAGGAGAAGCCTAAAGATACTATAATAATAATCTCTATAGAATATTGTTAAGTCCCCTTTAATATTAAGATAATACTATAGTATAGTAATAGATTCAAAGTTATAGTAATAATAGAAATAAAGACTCGCTTAAGTAAATTCGTAATAGGGATATTTAAAGACTTCCATTTTAAGAAATTTTATACCCTTTATAAATGATAATATATATTATACTATAGACTAGCATTAATAGGCATTACTAATAAAGAGGTATTATCTAATATCTATAAATTTTACACTACTCCTAATCTAAAACTGTTTTTATTATACTTTAAAAACTATGCAATTATGGCTACTAGTAATAGAATAGCTAATTAGGTTAAGAAAGATATATCGTTAGGTTTCTCTAAGTTCTGAGTAGTACCTAAGGCCTTTAAATTGTTTTATAATATCACTTGGACCCCTGCTTAGTATAAGACTATACTAACTAATAATACCTTAATATCGCTCTGCAGCAAAGGCTTCTTAAATATGCCTAAGCTGCTTAGCTATACCTTTTTAAGCGCTATGCACATATATAGCCTTGGCTATTATAGAAAGAATTCATTTTTAACATTAGTATAAGAGGAATTAGAAATGTATTAGTATCATTTTTAGAATTCTAATAAAAAACTTCCGCCCCTCTTTGCATTTCTCTATAATATAACGCATAGCCTAATACAATAGACTTTAAAAATATATTATAAGCTATATCTTAATATGCTATTAACTTATTATAAGTCTTTATATAAGTTGGTAATATATCTTAAGCTTATATAGTTTATAAGTATTAACTACTATTTAAGAATTATTGCTACTAAGATTAACGCTAACTTGCGATTTATTAAATCGACTCTTAGGCCTAGCTTGCGGGTCAACTCCTTTGATAATAGAACTATTAACTATTATATAATTCCTATTATAAAATAATTAACTAAAGAATTTGCTATATAGGAAAAGTCTTATAAGTCATTTATACTTATATCCTATTATCTTAAGAACTTTTAATAGATCTTATTAAATCTAGCGCAGAGCACTATATAATAAAAAGAGCTAAATACTAAGGAGAAAATTATCTTAAAGGAATACGTTTCAAATAATATTATTCTATTCTTAATATTTATAAGATAAGGTATATTTATTAATCTCGATTCGGAATAGGAACTTAAAAAGGGCGGTTTTTTAACTATTAATAATAATTATATAGAAGTTATTAGTAATGATTCACTTAAGAATAGCATTAACCTAAAAGATTTTCTCATTAACTCACTTAGTATAAAGAGACTAAGTATAGTAAGATAGGGTGCAGTAGGAGAATCTTTTGCAAAGTTCTATATAACCCTTAGGATAATAAAAGGCAGTCTATTATTAGAGGCCCTTATAGGTAGAAGATTATAGAATAACCTATTAGTAGTAATAGCTATAAAGGAGTTGTTTTTAAAGGATATGGCACAATTGATAATATATCTAAAGAAATATAAGTAAGAACTTTTTAACAATTTTACTAATACTTAAAAGTTGGTATAATAATTAGAACTATAATTATATAGCAATAAATCCTAGGCTAAGACAAAAGGCACTAATAATAATATTAAAGCTAATAATATGATTGATGAGATAATTCTTCTTAAGAAGTATAGTATTAAAAAGCCTTATATAAAAACCCTTAATACAACTCCTAGGCCTGGCTTGCGACTCAATTTGAAGAAAGGCAAGGCTAAGGAAGTTATAGCTATAGAATCTCTTACTGCGTTTCCCTTAGTAGTAAATGACTCTTTAAAGGATAATAATAATAATAAAAAGGATAATAATAATAACGCTATAATATAAGTCTCCCTTCTTATTAATAAAAGCTATCAAATTATATTAGCATCTTTATAAAATACTAAAGCTCTTATAATATTAAGACTGGACTCTTTTAATATTAATAGTAAACTATTAAGAAGAAGTAGGCGCTTTATAAAGAGAGTATTATTTAATAATAGTTCTCCTTATCCCTTAAAGAGAATTAAGGAAAATTAATATCTAGGTTAGTACTATTTTTAATTGTTTTTACGACTCTATAGCTTATTTGTTTATTTTGCTAGTTTCGTTTTCTAACTCCTAGGCTTAGCTTA
>JAENRP010000355.1:0-13629 GCA_024741835.1 Diplocarpon mali | reverse complement strand
AACTCTTCTTTTTTTTCCTTTTACCTTTAATAATAATATAGCCCTAGTTTAGGCCTTTTAATATATTAGTTTTCTTACACTTAAGGTTTGCTAGTAATTAATATGCTATTGCCTTAACCTATATTATTTTATATTCTTTACTAATAGTAATAAGGGCTACTACTTTTATTATTTAAGATATATATAAAGACCTAAGATAGATAGATCTTATAATATATATTATATAATCGGCGTAGGACAGTAGGAGGATAAAAGGGCCACCTTCTGTATATAAAGACAGCGCGTGTCGCTATAGTACTGAATATACCCTATACTTAGGACTTATTCCTAATATCTTGTCTAAGAGAGCCTGCTTATGGTGCTTCCTCCTCTTTGTTTTTAGGTCTTCCCTTAGGCCTATTCTTGTATTGTCTCCCCTCTGTTTTATAGTATTTATAACAACTTAAAGGACCTTTATTTTCAATTAATAAATCTCTATTTTCCGATCGAACCTTATTTGCAAACTCCATTTATATACCTAACCTTTTCACTAGACTCTATTTAATATATCTAACTCTTTAAGTATCTTTAAGCCTCGCTTTAATACCTTTACCTTTTAAGTAAAGTGGTTTAATAAATATATATTCTTTATAAAGCTTTATAATATCACTATTTTTACCGATCTGAGACTTTTATTTAAATCAATTATAAAGACTAAGCCTTAAGCTCCCTCTATATAAGAGCTTAAGGAATTGGAAATGGCTAACCTTTGTATAGTATACGCGAGGTTATATAAAGAGTATATAGCGACTCTATTCGAATAGATTTACGCCTGCTTTCCCTTAGGAGATCTATTAAAAGGTCCTCCTTTATAGGCGTCTTATAAGGATATTAAGGATAAATATAAAATCCTAATAAAGGAGCACTATATGCATAAGGAAACTTGGAAGACCTAATGCAAATACTACGAACTACTTTTAAAATAGGTCTCTAAGACCGTTAACAGAACGCTCCTAGCTTCCGCAATAGCTTAAGTATAAATCCAAGTTAAGAAGCTCTCTTCCTTAATACCTAATAGAGATACTCTTATAAGTAGAACTACTGCTAATAACCTATATACTAATTTAGTGAATTAGCAACTCTTACTCTAAGGCCTAGTATCTATTTTAAAGCGTGATATTGCGCCTTCTAATAAGGCTATTCAGTCTTAGATAAGGCTCTAGTACTGTAATATACTATACTAAGGCAAAGCTAGAAGAACCAATACTTAATAGTAGATCCGGGAGTAGTAGGAGGCGTACTGCCTAGCAGAATAATACAATCTCCTTAAGATCAAAGGGAGACTAGGAGTTATTGACTTTTTAGACTTAATTATAGTAAAGATCAATCTGAGTTAGGCGACTCACTTAAAGGAGGAAATTATTATTAATAAGCAGATAAGAACCTTATATAAGCACAACCTAATGTAGTTAAGCCGCACCTTAGCAGGTATTAAATCTAATAAAGCGATCGATAATAAAGGGCTAGCAGTTTTTACTACTCGAGAGTCTCTCTTAAATGCTGAAACCCTTTCGCAGGCTTTAGCAAGCAGCTCCCGAAATCGCTCTATAAGCTTCAGAAGGGAGATCAGGCCTAAGTGCCCTTATAGAGGCTTTAAAAATCACTATTAGAAGCCCTAGGACTATTAGAAACTATTATATATTATAAATAGGCGTAAGGAAAATATAAAGGTTCTCTCTTTATAAGAAGAGGTCCTACGAATACAAAAGGCATTAAACGTAAGAGACTAGTTCAAGGGTCTTTAAGTATGGCTTAAGGAGAATAATATTGTAGTAATAGCAATTAATAAATTTAAAGGAAAGGCTTTAGCCTTTAGAGAGGATAGTTCAAGTAAAAGGGAGAACTCACTAGTCTTTATAATAATGGATCCCTTTGCCTTTAACGCTTTTAAAGAATCGTTTAATATCTATTACCTCTTTAAGCTAAAATACTACCTGCTCTTCTTAAGTATGCTCTTTAATAATTGCATAGCTACTTATATTATTAATTCAAAGGATTTACTTATCGCAGGCACCTTTAAGCCTTCTGGCGACTTGTAGTAATATATTAAAATAGGTACCTTAAGACTCCTAATTATTAAAAGAGGTAATAGATATATAGCAGACTCTCTTCTATAGTATAACGGCTCTCCTATAGGAATAACGCTTTATAATATTGCTATTATAAAGGAGTTTACTACTAATATTATCTCGGAGAGGCTCCTTGCAGATAAGGGTTTTTAATACTCTAAGGTAGACCTCACTTTACGCTCTAGGAGCATTAGAGATTTTATAAAGCAAGCTTAATTAAAGTATTGCTATAATCTTGTTTTCTTTAAATATAAGCCTATTAACTATTTAGATCTTTTAAATATGCTTTAATATAACTTCTTTACTTTAATAGCATTCCCTATAGCTAAGATAATGCTTTATAATAGGTTCTAGTCTAGCTATATACCTACTAAGGTACGGGATAATAATGCGTATACGTAGCACCTTTGCGCTAGCCACCTAGGCGCAGAGGCTCTTTAAGCGCTAGTCAAGTGCGCTAAGGGAGTAAAGATCAAGGGAATATAAAGGCTAGAGTGCCCTATATACGTAGTAGCGTCTGCTAAGCAAGTTATTTCTTACGCTACCTTTAAGAACCGATCTCTAAGGCCCTTTTTCAAGATCTCTTAAGATCTCTTTAACTTTTTAAATAACTTATATAATAATTATTTATAAGTTCTTTTAATTAAAGATAAATATAATAATATACTTTAGACGTTCCTATTAAGATCAAAGGGCAAAGACGTAGTTATAAAGGTCCTTTAGGCCTTTAAAGCATAAGTGAAACGCTAATATAGGCTTTCTATTTGCAAGATTAGGTAAGATAATAATACTTTAGTAATCTCCCTAAGGGAAGACTCTCTTATAAAGTACCAAAGATAGGTAAAAGAGGAGGGAATCGATTTAGAACTTACTCCTACTTATATATACTAATTTAATAAAGGCGTAGAGCAAGTAGGAAGGGAGTTGATTAAACGCTTTATTAAAATGAGGATCTACGCCAGGCTTCTAGTAAGCCTTTAGCCGAAGGTTATAAAGGCTGCTATATACCTTTATAATATCTCCCTACTCGCTAGGAAGAAGATGATCTTATTAAGCAAGGCTCTTTATAATTAGTTTAAGTAGTATTTTCGATTTTATAAGCTGCTGCTTATTAAGCAGATAATAGCAAGCTTAAAGCCTAACTAAAGTTGCGTTTATATATATAGCGCTTGCATATACCCTTTAATTAAGGAGAGGGAGGTAGGAAAGGATTGCCAAACCTTTAAAATTGAACTATAAGAGCACTTAAGTTACTTAGTTGGATATATTACCTTTAATATTTATAAAATCTAGGTTCTTATGCTTTAGTAAGTAATAATAACTTATAATATCGAATTCGATAAGTCTCTCTTTTATAGTCCAGAAGCTAAGCGCGCAAACCTTATATTATACTAAGAACTTAAGACAACCCTTTAATTGATTAGAAAGGGAAAGGGAGCTTAGAACGCTAAGTTCAAAGGCATTTTCAAAGAATTAGAGCTTATCGCAAGACTGAATGCAATTGCTATAAAAGAAGCCGCTATATAAGAAGAGCCTATATTATAAACCGACGCTGCTCTATAGCCTTTAACTAATAATATAAAAGGCCTTAACTTAAATCTAAATTCTTTAAAAGACCCGCTTAAAAACTCAGAAGTAAAAGCAAGCGAATTAAAAGCCACTGCGCCAGTCTTTAAAAAGGCAAATAGCAACTAGAGCTTAAGGGTAATGATTCCCTATAAAGGCCCTACTAAAGAAGGAACTATAGACAACTCTAAAGGAGTCTTTAAAGATAAGTTCTATAAGGCGATCGGCAGATCTTTAGCTACTATTCTATATAAGAATAGAAATAGCTTAAGGGCTTTAAGACAAAGTCTTTAATTATAAAGGCAAGCCTTAGTAAACTCTAGTAAAAGGCTAAAGGCATTACTACTAAGATCTAGGAGAAGCTTTAATAGTCTTATAAAAAGCGACTTAGTAAAAGGAGTAGGCCTTAATAATATAATACCTTAAGTTATAATACTAGCTTAAAGACTATAAGCTTAGGAGATAGAGCTACCTAGACTCTTAAAGGAACCTCTAATAATAATAAAAATAGAAGAAGAGACCTATAGAGAAAAGCGCAAGGAGGAACTCCCTTTTCTTAAGTAAAAAAGGATAAAATGCTTAAGCATTAAGCAATAAGAGACTTTAAAAGTATATACTACTACTTTAAAGTATATACTCTCTTAAAGTAATATTGATTTACCCTACTCCTTATATATATAAGAGTTTATATTAACCTTTTAAGCAAATAAATAGATAAGGGAGGATAAGAAGAACTATTTGATAGTTTATACAATTATTAAAGCTATAGTTGATAGTTAGGCAAAGGATAGAGCGCAGTCTCTTAACCGCTTATAATACTAAGGCTCTTTGCCAAAGCCTTCGAAAGGATGGCTAGACCTAGAGAAGTACCCTTTTAGCAAACGGTTTAAAGAAGGAGGGCGCTAGGAGATTAGGAATCTAGAATCTTAAAGTTGCTAGAGAATCGTATAAAGGGATTACTTAAAGCCCTTACTAATATTATTAAAATGGGTTTTTACCTATAAGATTAATAGCTCTAGTAAGCTTCTAAAGTGCCGATTATAGCTAATTATGCAAAGGGATCTCTAAGACAAAGCTTTAATTTTCTCAATCTACGCAGCCACGCTTATAGTAAGGTCTTTTAAGGTACTAATAGCGCTTACTATATACTTTGATATAAAAGTAAAGTAGTTCGATATTATTAATGCGTTTATTAATGCTTTTAAAGACCTAAGGAGTGCTCTAGTCATATGCTTCTTATTAAATGGCTTTAAGCGCCTTAGTATAGTAGTAGAACTGGACCGCGCGCTTTATAAGCTGAAAGACTCTTTAGCGCTATAGTATAAGAACTTCGTAGGAACGCTTAAAGGCCTTTAACTCAAGCTATTAGGCGAAGAGCCTTATATTTTCATAATAAAGGATTATATAGTCTTTATAGCATTTTATATTAATAATATTTAAGTATTATATAAGGCCTTTAACTTAAATCGGGCGACTCATTTGATTAAAGACTTAAAGAGGGCATATAAGCTTACTATTATAAGAGATATCTCCTAGTTCCTTAAAGTAAGGATTATTTAAGATAGGAAGGTAAAGAGGATCTCCTTAGTTTATAATACCTATATTGAAAAGATCGCTCAAAAGTTTAGGACTAATATAAGGAGAGTGCTTAATACTCTATTACTAAAGAAGGAGTTTATTAAGAACTTAAGGCAAGCTTCCTTAGAAAAGGTAAAGGAGTACTAAGAGAAAATAGGCTCTATTCTCTATATAACGATTATAATACGCTTAGATATTGCGTTCGCAGCCTCCTAACTATCTTTCTTTCTAATTAATCTAAGCTTTAAGTACCTTTTAACTACAGATTAGACGCTTTAATACCTATATAGCACGCGCTTCTTAAGAATTGCCTATAGCTTTAAGGCTAGGGAATACCAATTGGTCGCATCTTTAGATACTTCTTTTAAAGATAACTGAGAGACTTGCAGATCCTCCTAAGGATATGTCTTCTTCTTATTTAAAGGACCGATTATTTAGAAAGCAAATCGCTAAGCGATTATTACGCTCTCTTCTATTAAAGTAGAACTCTATAGTATAGTTTCTACTACAAAGGAGATAATAGCTATAAAATGCCTCTTTAAGGAGATTCGCATAGACTCCTTCTTTAAATAGAATATATATTATAATAACTAATAGACGATTCGGCTAATAGTTATAAAGAATAAGAAGATTAAGACAAGCCTTTGATATATTGAAATCAATAATATATAGATCTGCTAAAAGTACTAAAGAGGAAGCTTTTAAATAATCTACCTTCTTACTAAAGAGATATATGCAAATAGTATAAAGACCTGAGATAGATAGGTCTTGTGATATATATCATATAATCGGCGCAGGCCGGTAGGAGGATAAAAGGGCCACCTTCTATATATAGAGATAGCGCGTATTGCTATAGTATTAAATATACCCTATACTTAGGACTTGTCCTTAATATCTTATTTAAAAGAGCCCGCTTGTAGTACTTCCTCCTTTTGTTTTTAAGTCTTCCCTTAGGCCTATTCTTATATTATCTCCTCTTTAAGTTTTATATTAGTAACCTATATAAGGACCGATTTCTTAAGATTTCCGTCCTTATACGACCTTATTAATCTCTTAGTTTATAAATAAGAGACCGGCCTTTGAAATATATCTTTAAAACACTTATAGCATTTTAATTAACTTTAAAACCCTTATCTTTAATTGCTTAATTATTTAGAACTATTGATTTTCATTTAGCAACTATTAATAACCTTAGACTTTCCCTTTTTAGCTTTGCTTTGAAAACCCTTATTCTCTTCCTTAACTTTGAGATTTTCGGAATTTTCGGCTTCTTAATATAAAAAGTTTGGCAAACCTTATAATAGCAATCTCAAATAGCAGTAGTTTCGAGTACTTAAGTAATACTAAGCGCAAACTCCAATTGGAAGTGCCTCCTTAGAATCCTTAGAAATCCGAATCTGATAATTCAGCCGCTTTAGCTTAATAAAACTCTAAAAATTGCCTTAGAATCGTCTTTAAAGACCCTTTTATTCTAAGGACTAATAGGAATTAGCTTAAAGGCTAAGAAGAATCTTAAATATAAACCTTATCTTAGAAATTGGTCCTTAATTAAGTAAACCTTATCTTATTATAATTAGTTGCAACGCTTTTATTAGTTATTTAATACCTACTTAGAATCTCTTAGCAAACTTAGATTAAACTTTTAGCAGAATCCGGAATTCTACTCCTAGGCCTAGCCTATAAATAAGAGGATAAAAAGATATCTTTAAATAACTTAAGACTGCTATCTACTTTTTTAATATTAATACTAAAAAATATTAAAAATAATAATAATTTTAAACTTTTTATTAACCCTTTATTTAAATCTTTTTAAACTCGTCCTAATCACTTTAAGATTAACTCAGATTCTAAATGTTCTTTAAGCCCTTTTGAATTTCGAAGTACTCCTTTTAGCAATTAATCTCGCAATATTAAAGCTTTTCCTTTGCCCCTTATAGATTCTATTAACTTAGACAGTTAGTATAAAACGATAATAGCCGCATTTAAGGCTATTATTAGTCACTTTCCCCTCTTTAGTTCCCCTAGCGCTCCTTACTTTATAAGCGCTAATATTACTAATTTCCTTAAGTAATATAAGGAAACTTATTACGATTTTAATATTATATAAGAGGATATGATTTCTCAACTTCCTTACTACTATAACTATATAAGTAAAGATATTATCAAATCCCTTTTCAAATGGAAAACGTATAGTTTATAAGAACTCCTTATTAAGGCTCTTAAGTCTAAATTCTAAGAATTTGATAGATAATAGATTTGCAATACCTTAACTTTCTTAAAGGAATTTGTTCTAATCACTTATACTCTTAAGGAACTTAAAAACTACTATCGGACTTTTACTTATATATTAAATACCTTAATCAGCTAGAAAATACTTAGCAAAATTGAAAGAGGCCGCCTTTTCTTACTTAGATTACCTACTGGCCTTTAAAATAAGATTATTAAGTATTTTAGGATTAATAAGCAAAACCCTATAACCTTTGCCTTATTTAAGGAATTCTCGGCCTTTGCTTTAAAATCAGATCTTAATAAAAGAACCATTAATGCTATAAAGTAGGAAAAAGCCCCTACTCCCTTTTATACTAAAGACCTTAAGAGCCTGGTCTAAGAATACTTAAAAGCTTTAGAAGTTATAAAAGAGGCAAAGAAGAACTTAATAGTCATACCTTTTACTCGCAGGCCCGATCTAGGAGTAAGATCTAACCTTAGAATTAAGGAACTTAAGACCTAATTTGCAGAACTCCGAATCTAAAGCTTGAAAACTAAGATTAATAATCTCTTATAAGAAAAATAGCATATTCCCTAGTTTGGTAATAGATAAAACTCAGCTACTATAAGTCAATTTAGTAGTTCCTATTATTAGACTCCTGCTTTTTATCATTTGGAATAACCGGCTAATATAAGAACGCAATAGCTGGCTAAAGAAGGAGGAATTGATCTTAACTAGCACTTTACTAATATTAATGCTATAGGGTACTAAGGAAATAGCAATAGAAGATAACTAACCTGCAACTTTTGCAATAATGAAGAACTCAATTGCGCTCTATATAAGTATCGCAATAATTGCCCTCTTTTCCTTCATTTTATTAATACTAAGGTTATATATATTAATAAGTATAGGATGCTTTATATTAGGGATCCTAGGCCAGAAGCTATTCCTATTAAAAAGTACTAGAATCGCTTATAGTTACAGACTATTCGAATAATAATATATAGTATAAAATAGGACGAGAATTTAGTCAAACGATAGTATATTATAGATATAAATGCTAAAATCCCAATTTATATATATATAGGTCTAACTAGTAATCTACTTAAGGGAGTTCTTAAGGACCTAGCTTCTAATCAAATAGCTATAGAAGTTAAAGGCATCTTTATCTTAGGATAGGTTAATAATAATATTTCAACTGATATTAATGCTACTTCTATATCTAGGAACCCTTAGAATTCTTAGCGTCCTTCTAGATCTTCTACTCTACTAATACTAATAAAACTAGCCAAAGTCCAGAAATTAGCGCGTGTAACTCAAGAATCTTAATATAAAGTCCAAATGCTAAAAGACACTTAATAATCTAAAACTGCAATAGATAAGGATAAAGCTAATATAGCAAATAAATTGATTAGAGATATAATAGATAAAGATGGCTCTAAGCTTAAAGATTAAGAAGTTGAAGTTATTACGCAGACCCCTAACCTTAAGCGAAAGAGACAGATATTAAAATAGGAAAAATTCGTTAATAAATACGCTAGTTCAATTGCAATAGAGAAAGCTATAGAGAATATTATAGCTTAGCAAATTAACCTTATATTTAAAGACCTATTTAATTTAATTAAACGCTTTAATAAAGTGCTAAGAAAGCATATCCTAATAGCCTTTAAAGATTTGAATAATAATAAGGAAATGGAAATTATAATATAAAAGAACTTTAAGAAGCACCTAGCCTTAATTAAATATCTTTAGATTATAGAAAACGAAGGAACTTAAAGGTACTATAATATTATAGTAATAGCTTTAATATCTTAGAATATTAATCGAAATTGTTTAGCAATTGCAATAAAAAGCCCTATTATTATTTATTTAATAGAAGAATTAGTTAAAGTAAAGGCTTTAATCAATTATGGTTTAGAAGTTAATGCAATAATTAGAAAAGTAGTAGAAATAGCTTAATTAATAATCGTTAGCAATCGACTCCTTATTTATTCGACTATCTTTAGATCGAAATACAATTTTAATAAATAGGTAAAAAACGTAAAGGTTAGAGTCAAAGGAATTATTAATTATACTAACTTTCTAATAATAGAGAATTCTTCAAATGATATTCTTTTAAAAATGCCCTTTATTTTAAAATCTCAGCTAATATTTAACTATCCTAAAGATAGGCTTATAAAAGCTAGCCTTTAAAATATAGATCGATCCTTAGAAGGATAAATAGTTATTATAGGAGATATAGCTAAATTCTAGAATAAGGTTTTAGAAAACAATTAGCTAGTATAAGAGCTAGGCTTAATGCTAGTAAAGGAAGGCACTTAGCAAGGAGTTATAGTAAAAGAAAGGTAAGTTTATCGATTTTAAATAATAGTAATTTGACTTACAGTCTTAGACCAAGAGTCAAATTTAGAATTTTAAAAAATAGTATAATTAGCGTTTTATTAGCTTAATAATTAAGAAAAAAGAAAAATAAGGTAGAAAAGAGAGTTTATTTTACAAATTTCGACAATTTACCAATTATTTTAAAAAACCTAAAAACCACTTATAAGCCAGACTTATAAGTGAAAAATAATAAAATTACTAATAATATTTCCATTTATATACTTTAAATTAATAACTTAGAAAATCTTTTATTTATTTTTAAAAAGGAAAATTCAGATCGTTTTATAAGATTTGATAAAAAAGGAAAGAAGTAGAGAAGCATAGTACTAACTAATATTCGAACTATATATAAAAGCAAGGCCGATAAAGTATAACCGGTAGATTAGGGAATCTTTAATAGCTTAAAGCTTAAAGGACTAAATAATTAGTTTAAATAAGATAAGAAGCTTCGACCTCTGAAGCTAAGTAGTAAATTCGATAAGTTTATTATAGGCAGATTTTCTAATAAACCTATTGGATATTAACTAATAAAAGAACGTTTCGATATACTGAAAATTAAAGAAGACTTGATAAAGCAAGAATGCAAACTACTTTATAAAACCTTAATAAATCAAGAGGACGCCTTAGCTTTTGATTAAATAGAACTTGGCCAGATTCGAGAAGAGGTCACGCCTTATATTAAGATTAAGATAATACCTTATAAAGCCTGGCAAGAGAAAACATTCGGGGTCCCTAAAGCTCTCTAAGAAAAGGTAATCGAAATGTTAAAGGACAGGCTAAAGCAAGGTGTTCTCGAGTTCTTAGAGATGAACTGAGTAACTGTTAGAGACGCTAATATTCCTCCGAATATGGATAAATTCTCGAATGAATTCGCAGGATTAACCTGCAGTTCTCTTATTGACTTCTTCTCTAGATACGACCAATTTATTCTTAATATTAAATCGAGAGATATAATAGTAATTCAAACCCCTCTCGGGCTACTTCAAATGATAAGATTACCTTAAGGGGCTATAAATTCAATTGCTTAATTTGTTTAAGTAATCTATAAGATATTAATAGATTGTATACTTAATATTGCACTCCCTTATATAGATGATATAGGAGTAAAAGGATTAAGATCATTCTATAACTATAAAGAAGTTCTCCTTAATATATAACGATTTATAATAGAATATATTTAAAACCTAGACTAGGTACTTATACGATTCGAAAGGGCAAAAGCAATAGTTGGTCCGAAGTTATAATACTATCTCTTATTAATGGAAATTGTTAGTTTTATTACTGATTCTAATAGCCGAAGTCTTTAAAGGGCTAAAGTACTTAAAATCGACAAATGGAAGAGGTATAATAATATAGTAGAAGCTCGCGCGTTTATTAGAGTTATAGTATACTATCGCATTTGGATTAAGGATTTCGCTAAAAAGGCAGTACCTATTTACTCCTTATTTTAGAAAGGGGCTGAGTTTCAATAAGAGAAACCTTAAATAAAGGCTATAAAATAATTAAAGT
The DNA here is from genome assembly GCA_024741835.1 of Diplocarpon mali. Taxonomy (NCBI): domain Eukaryota; kingdom Fungi; phylum Ascomycota; class Leotiomycetes; order Helotiales; family Drepanopezizaceae; genus Diplocarpon; species Diplocarpon mali. Next base: position 2,277 of record JAENRP010000355.1, on the reverse strand, counting down.
AAGCGTTACTTAAGGCGCCTTATCTAATTAAAATAGACTATAGAGCTAATGCTAGGCCAATTATACTAATAGTTAATATAAGCTTAATCAGATAGGATGCTATCCTTTAATAAGCTAATAGCTAGTAGAAAAGACATTTAGCTTACTTTAAAAGTGGTCTTTAGAATCTAGCGGAAATAAAGTATAATACTATTAAATAGAAATGTAAAGGCGCTTTAAAAGCGATAAAAAAGATAAGAAGCGACCTTTATAGTACTTATTTCATTTTTAAAACTGATACTAAAGTGCTAGTAGAACAATTGAATAGAGTTGCAAGTAACCTATTAAGAGCCTTGTTAATAAAATGGATTACTTAAATAAGACTAATGGACTTTGAAGTTAAATATATTCTAAAAATAAAAAATACCGCCGCTGACGGCCTTTTAAGAAGAACTCGGCCCTACCCTTTTAATTTAATTAAAGAAGACAAAATAGATATTAATAAATAGGTAGAAAATGAAGTTAGTTATCTATTAATATATTGCCTTAAAGGGATTCGACTTATAAGTCTGGCCTGCGAGTCAAATAAGAGAATTTTATTACCTAACTACTTAAGTGACTTTAAAGAAATTGCGAAGTTTTTAATTATATTTAAATAACTAAAGACAGTTGCTTTTAAGGATTTTTAGAAATTTAAAGCTAAAGCTCTGATTTATCTAATATAAGGAAGACGATTATTTAAAAGGAGCGATAACTCATTTCTTATATAACTCTACTTAGATAATGAAAAACTAAGGGCTAAGGCTATCTAGGATATTTATAAGGAAACTGGCTACTAAGGAGCTAAGTTCACTTACTACTAACTCTTAAGAAAATTCTTTTAAAAAGGCTCTTTTAAGGATTGTAAAGCTTTTATAAAGAGTTGCGTCCTCTATTAGAAATGAAAACCTAGTTATAAGGAAAATCCCTTATTCTTAACCTAGCTATTGGGCCTTTTCTATAAAGTTAGCTTTAATATTATATAAGTATTAATTACTAAGAATAAGATAATATATTTTATTTTAATAAAGGAAGACCTATTAAGATGGCTTAAAAGACGACCTTTAAAATCTGCTAACTTTGAATCTATTGCAAAGTTCCTTTAAGAAGATATAATCTATTGCTATAGACTTTTTAATAGATTAACTATTAATAGAGGCCTTGAAAATAAAGGAGTAGTTGAAGCTTTCTTACGAAAATATAATATTAAACGGGTTTAAATCTTAGTATATAACTCGAAAGCTAATAGAGTAGTAGAATAAGGATACTATAACATTCTTAATAGTCTATCTAAAGTTACTTATAAAGGATTTAAGGATTAGATAAAACGCTTTTATAAAATACTCTTTACTTATTGAATAATAATTTATAAACCGATTAGAGTTATACTATTCTTCCTTATTTATAGTAAAGAGGCATAGCTCCCTTTTAAATCCTAATAGCCTATTTAAAGATTATTCGACTATAGTCAAATTCGGAACTGTTCTGATTTACTTATAATAAGATACTAATAACTTAAGCTTTAAGATATAGATATAAAGGAAATTATTCTATAAAAGAAACGATATTAAGAAAAAGCTAAAGAAGCGTAGGCTGCTTCTAAAGTACTTAAAATACACCCTATTTAAAAAGATAATCTTATCTTAGTCTATAATATTATAAGAAGTATTAATATATTAGCAGATACTAAACTTGACTATTAATAGCTTAGTCTATTTAAGGTTAAATTTGAATAGAAAGAAAAAGGATACTATTCTCTTTAGGAACTTAATAAAGTTAATATTAAAGGAACCTTTGCAGCTAATTAATTAAAGCGCTTTTATTAATGCGACTAGACCTTATTCCCCTTAAAAGACGAATTAGAAATTGATACAACCTTTGAATCCTTTATAAGAACTAACAGCGATATAAGCAATTTTAAACCCTTAGATAAAGACTAAGATTTTTCCAATTTAACCTATAAGCCGGTCCTATAAGTGAAGAATATTAAAATACCTAACTAATCGCAACTTTAAGTTATTATTCTTAAAATATCCGAAGAATGTAAGTAGGAATACTAAACGATTTCCTAGCCTATTAATTATCTTACCTTCCTTTAATCCTTATTTTTACATTTTTAGTAAGGTTGCCTCCTTTATTATTTAAGATATAGATCTTTTAAGATCACTTTAAATTCTTGCCTACTTTAACTTATTTTATATTCTTAATATTAGCCTTTAATTATAATATTCCTATTACTTTCCTTAAATAATAAATAAA
>JAENRP010000354.1:24543-44448 GCA_024741835.1 Diplocarpon mali | reverse complement strand
TGAGAGAGAAAGAGAGAGAGAGAGAGAGAGAGAGAGAGTATATATATATGTATATGTGTGTGAGAGATGTGTGTGAGAGAGAAAAAGAGAGAAAGAGAGAGAGCTGTATACAAGTCTCAGATAGTGACCGACTGCATCATCACATGAGGTGAGTGGACAAGGATGAAGCTTTTCGAATCCGTTGGTTATATTCGTGGTTATAAAGCGTGCTCTCGGAGCTCTTCCTTGGTCAATATTAGTATATCAGGATAATGCTTCCGAATACATTCATGATATTCCGACTTGTGAAGTGATTCCTTATAAATACTAGTAGGAGATTAGGTGAGTACAAGCCAAGATTGAACGTCTCGTCACATGACGAGCCGGTGACGAGGATCCCGACCGAGATCGGTCGGGATGAACCGGTCCAGCGGGACGGCTGGGCTCTCGTTGCGTTCGGTCCGCTGCTGGGACCGCAGAGCTGGGCGTGGAACCCATGACCTCAAGTGCGAGGCGACGCGTCATTCCCGAGTCGTTGACTGTCGTGTTCGAGGATCAGATAAAATATAAGCCAGTCTGCCTGGCACCTCTTTATTTATTTATTTATTTATTTATTTATTTATTTATTTATTTATTTATTTATTTATTTATTTATTTATTTATTTATTTATTTATTTACTTACTTATTTACTTACTTCTATATTTATTTATATTTTTATATCCCTCGAGCGTGAATCCAGCTGCCAGGTCGTCGTCGCATGGCTCTCGGAGATCTTGTACGCCTCCTTGCTTCTCCCTGGCTCTCCCAGATCTCCCCGAGTCCCTCAGGGCTCGCTGCATATGGCTGTCTCCTCCCTGAGACGGCTGTCACGTAGTGGTGCTGTCCGGGAGATCCATATCCATCCATCGACGGAACCAAGGCACCGGACTTTCAGTTGGCACATCGCAGGCCGGGTAGAGCAAGACCACGAGAGGGGGGCCTGGCCTGGAGAGCACGGGAAGTTCCAAGTTCTTGGTTGGGGTGGCCGGCCCGTGCTGCCGAAGCGGCTGGCTGCCGTGTGGCGCGCCCGGTCGGACTTGTAGCATCATGGTCCGGCTGTGGAGAAAAAGAGGCCGGGCCAGCGGGAGGCCGCGGGGAGAGAGCGACGGCGAGGTGAGGCGAGGCGATGCAAGGCAAGGCGATGCGATGCGATGCAATGGCCATGCCATGCCATGCACGACGGTGCAATACGGTGCAATGAATATCATGCAGCACCTCGAGGAGGATGAGAATCAGCCAGCAGGGCGAGAGCACGCATCGACGATCCAGGATCACGAGCGATGAAACCCGGAGGCGAAAGGCCAAAGGCCAAAGGCCCAAGGCGAAAGGGTCGCGGAGATGGAGGCAGCGTCATGATGCCGTGATGACGTCACAGGCGGGGCCCTGGCCTTTTGCCGTCCCCCTTGGCGGAGGGCCGGCGCTTCTCTGGGATGCTGACGATGGCTGTCGACGAAAAAGAAAGTTTCCTTGCCAGCCGCATCATATCGCATCATATCGCCGCACGCAGCACGTCGCACGCAGCACCCGTCACGCATCGCATCGCATCGCATCACATCACTTCACTTCTCTTCACTTCACTTCATCCCCATCAACGCATCCCGTCCGCAGGCTTGGGCGTGTCGTGTCGACTCTCGTCGTCTCCAAGCATCCCCCCCGACGACTACCATCAACACCTCTCCACTCCCAACCCGCGGCCAGCTGCCCGGCGTCAATCTCTGCCTCCAGCCTCCTATCCAGACCTCGACGGTCCTCTCCGCCTCCGCCTCGCCTCGACCTCACCTCGACCTCACCTTTGACCTCACGCCTGTTCGTTGGCCGCTCGCCTCACCGCTGACGTCGGCTCGTCCCCGCGCCTCCGCTGCTGCTTCTCCCCATCGCTCCATTCACACATCTCTTCTCTCTCGCTCGGCGCCCTCCGTACCCTCGTTCCGCGGTTGACCTGCCCTTCTCCCCCATCGGGTCGGGTCTCTTCTAATCATGTCGCTCGCACAGTCGATCAAGAATCTCATTCGTCACGGTCCGTAACCCTCCCCCCTCCCCCTCCCCCCCCGCTCTCCAGTCCGCCACGGTCCCCACGAGCTCGAGCCCCGGCACTATCTACATCGCATTCCATCCCATCCTGACCTCCTGCAGGAAAGGGCGGCCGGCAGTCCCAGCCCCCGCACGACGAAGCAACCACGCATGTCTCGCCCGTCAACGTCCAGACCCGTCACCACGAGAACGCCCCTCCAACCCACGCGGCCCATACCGACCCGACCATGAACCAGCAGCACCATCTCCCGCCGCACGGCGCCCAAGCATCCTCCGCCGCCGACCTCGACGCACGGAATCGCGGCGCGCACGCCGCCGAGCCGAAGCAGAAGAAGGGCAAGAAGGTCGACCACGAAGAGCTGGCGCGCATCGTCGCCGAGGAGAACGAGAGCAAGGGAAAGCTGCCCAGCTACCCGGACCTGCAGCGATGGCAGCTGATCGAGAAGATGGGCGACGGCGCCTTCAGCAACGTCTACCGCGCGCGCGACCGCGAGGGCAACGCCGGCGAGGTCGCCATCAAGGTCGTGCGCAAGTTTGAGATGAACTCGGGTCAGGTACGTCGGGGCACGCATCCTCCTTTCCTTCGGCGCGTTTGAATCTTTGCTCCCAACGCCTCTCCAACGGAGTCCCTTACCAACCAGTGCCGTGGCTTAGGGTGAGGCGGCTCTGCATCCGGATTTCAAGAAACAGCCCAAGACTGTGGAGGTGTGCACCCTTTTCCTTGCCGTCGCGGGGATCCTCGCCCTCTACGGTCCGCGGCCCCGAGACTGACGTGCGTGATGCAGAGAGCGAACATCCTCAAGGAGGTCCAGATCATGAGGATGCTCGATCACCCCAACATTGTCAAACTGGTGGATTTCTCGGAATCGAAGCAGTACTACTACATCGTGTTGGAGCTGGCGCCAGGGGGGGAGCTGTTCCATCAGATTGTCCGGCTCACATACTTCAGCGAGGACTTGTCCCGGCACGTCATTACCCAGGTGGCAGAGGCCCTGGAGTACCTGCACGAGGAATGCGGTGTGGTTCACCGGTGAGTGCTCTCGATCGCCCGGTTCATCCTCGTCCCTTTGTCGCCCCCCCCCTCCCCTGCTGACGTCGTTGGAAGAGATATCAAGCCGGAGAACATACTCTTTTCGCCCATCCCATTCATGCCCGCCAGGAACCCCAAGCCCAAGGGCCCCGAAGACGAGGACAAGGTTGACGAGGGGGAATTCGTGACGGGAGTTGGCTCGGGCGGGATTGGAAAGATCAAGATTGCCGACTTTGGGCTGAGCAAGATCGTGTGGGACAACCAGACGATGACGCCATGTGGGACCGTTGGCTACACGGCCCCGGAGATTGTCAAGGATGAGCGCTACTCGAAGAGCGTAGACATGTGGGCTTTGGGATGCGTGCTGTACACACTGCTCTGTGGATTCCCGCCGTTCTACGACGAGAGCATCCAAGTGCTGACCGAGAAGGTCGCCCGCGGCCAGTACACCTTCCTGTCCCCGTGGTGGGACGAGATCTCCAAGTCGGCCCAGGACCTGGTCTCCCACCTCCTGACGGTCGATCCGGCGAAGCGTTACACCATCCGGGAATTCCTCGCCCACCCATGGGTCAAGCGAAACTCGGAGCCCACGTACGCGGCCTTGGACGCCCCCCCTCTCGCCACCCCGGCCGTCGAGCGCCAGAAGCAGCTCGGGATCAACCCGGCGCTGCTCGAGTCGCCCGGGCCGGGCCGGCGCATGGATTTCCGCAGCCCCGGCCAGGTCAACCTCCGCGAGGTGTTCGACGTCAGCTACGCCGTGCACCGCCAAGAAGAAGAGGGCAAGCGCCGCAAGAACTTCAAGCCCGGATACCGCAACGCCGCAGCCATCAACGGCCTCAACCCCATCGACGACGACGACGAGCGCGAGGCGGCCGAAGAGGACGACGACGACGACGAGGGGGAGCAGGGCGGCATGCCGTCCAAGGTGCCCAAGGCCCGCGACGCCGACGTGCACCAGGTCGAGCAGGGCCTGCGCAACACCAATCTGAATGCCGCTGCCGCGGCGCGAGCGCCGCCCGCGCAGTCCAAGGGGTACGGTCAGCACAGCGCCGCGGTCACGGCGGCGGCCAAGCAGCAGGTCCGGCAGCGGAAGGGGAACTTTGAGCTGAGTCTCGACAACTCGACGCTGCTCGGGAGACGAGCGAGAAAGGGTCCGAGTCAACTGCGGGAGACACACCTGGCCGAAGAATGAGTGCTGGCAGGTGGCAGGTGGGAGGTGGCAGCGGCCCGCGGCCAGCGGCCAGGGGACGAATGCACGGGCAAGAGGAGCAAATGACCTACCTCATGGGACGGGAGTCATCCGTGGCGTTGGGGCGAGAATCGAAAATCTGTTGCTGTTTCACTGTCGGCTTCTTGTCTTTTCTCTCTCTCTCTCTCTCTCTCTCTTTCTCTAATGTGACATTGCTTGCGTGCCTGCGATGGTGTGGAGGGAGGATTGCTTGCTCTAGACTTGGGACTCTGGCGGGATGGGAGGGGCGGCAAGGCAGGGTCATGATCGGAAGCCGAGGGAGGGTAGACGGCGCGAGAGGTGGACGATGCGCTTGCCCGAATGAATCGACGAGCCTTCCAAACTGTGCTGGGCTGTCTCTTCGAGCGGGAGGGGACTATGATGTGATGAGGTGCGTGAGTGCATACATGGGTAAGCCTGATGCCAAGGGAACACATGCCTGCAGTGATTACGTCGCCGCTGCTCAACAAATCAGGCGAGGAGCGTGGGGTATCGTATTGCGTCGTGGACAACCGTGGCAACCAAGATTGCCAGGCACGGGCCTCGGTTCGGCTCCCGAACTCCTGGCCGCCTCCCGGACAAATCCCCATCTGATTTTTTGACGACAGGTGACGCCCCCAACTTTCCGACCCGACGGCCTTTGTTGACGATGGGGATGAGGTAAGCGAGGTCAAGCGAGGTCAAGCGATGTCAAGCGAAGTTAAGCGAGGTTAAGCGAGAGCATGCAAATCCTCGACGCGCTGCGTAGCGGAGATGGGTTTCTCGACACCGTCGGGGAGAGCGGGGACTTGGATCTTGGATCTTGGATCTTGATAGTCGCTGGCATCTCTCGCGCGACAGCCCCGAGGCAGATCATCAGAGCCGCATACCACGCTGAGCCTCCGGCTTCCCCCGTGCTGCTGAACGCGGCGGCGAGAGAATCGTCGGTGCATCGAGGGGCGCTCCCCACTTGGCCATGGCCAGAAGATGAGCGTGGAGCCCCGTGTCAGATCAGCACGGGGAAAGTGCCTAGGGACACTCGGAGACGAGCTTTTTACTCGAGAGAGCAAAGTTATCGAGGCGATTTTACGACCTATTTTTTCAAAAGTAGCCTCTTTGAACTAGAGAGTATTTTGATTTTCTCGGATTACACGGCCGCGAAGGGATGATCCCACGGCCACGCAACGCTCTCCTCGTGACCTGCCAGCCCCGCGAAACGCAGGGCCGTCTCGCGCAGCCGCGATACGGGTCTCGGTCCCGGCGCCGTGATACCGCTTTGTCCACCCAGAGCGGATGATCACGAGGTCAGCCGGCTGGAGCTCAGCCCTCTGCTCCTGGGCAGCGGCCTCGACATCACAGGTGGAAAGCTCGTGGCGCGCCGTCACCTGATACTCAACGCCGCTCTTCTCCGCCCGAGAGGCATAGTCCATCAGGACGTCTCGACCAACCGTACCGCCACGGCCAGACCAGTGGTGCTGGCTCTTCTCGACGGCGTGCACTGGGTCCGGACTGTCGTCGTGCTTGAGACCGTTGTAGTAGAGTCCGGGATCTTGGTGGCCCCAGTGTCGCCAGCCATCCCATTGGGGCAACTCGTGCGTTCTCGGGGCTGAGGTTGAGGGAGCCCGCAGCTGTCGCGTTTGCCATCTTTATCCCAAAGACCCGATGCTGTGCCACGGGGCGTTTCTCTCACGGCGGGCATGTCCATGAGCGAGGGAAGATCTTGAGCACGCATTTCGAAATATTGAGCTTGGGGGAGAGAGATGTGTGTTTTGGGCAGATTACAAGATCCCGATCAAGATAAACAAAGGAGTGAGAGAGGCATCAAGAAAGCGGAAGGGGGACGACGCATATTTGGACACAACTGGCAGTTCACACTAACCACCCCGCAGTGCGGCGTCTACCAAGGGGAGAGGTTCCAGCTCCACGGCGGGTTGCTGGACGGGTTTGATTCGATCTCACCGGGCCAGGATGGAGAGGGAAGCTTTTTCCGATGCTTTGACTACGCTGATTCTGATGGCTCCGTCGCCTCTCATCCTCCGGAAGCTCGAATTGAGTTCAGAAAAACGTTCGTCTGCCGGAGAATGACAGCTGCGTTTCGTGGAACGTCGTCTGATGCCTTTGGAGAGTAAACAAGCACCCAACGCAGTGTGGCCACTCGGACGACGGTGACTCGCCGCCCAACTCTCCCGCGCGGGCTGGGCCAACCGGCCGCCAGTCACATTGGAGTGCCTCGTACCATGCTGCATGGCAATCCAAATGGAGAGAGTTCCAGAGAATACTGGCCTCGAGGATTTCCGAAGGTCTGTCGACACACTCGTGTCGTGGGACGACACGTTCCACGTGAAGTCCTCACGTGGAAGCATTCTGCCATCTCTCCCCGCCTCTGGTCGTTCGTTCCAGCTCGACGCTCGACGACAGTGGACCCGCTTTAAACGTGACTAGCAGCCCCCTCCAACGTCATCATGTGCCGACTCCAGGACCTGGAATGTTTGCCACTGAAAGCCCGGGAATCGATTCGCTGGATTGCCATACTCGGATACGTATATGCGGCTCTAGAACTTCATGTACGTTCAAGCTCAGAGACGGAGCCTTGCCATGACGATGTGTCTGGCGTCGAAACGCCTCTCGTGCTTGAAGGTGCTGTGCAGCACATACATCTCTTGAGCTTCCCTTTGTCTTCATAGTGCGCTCTTCATCCCTCCAAAATAACCTCGAAGATCATTGCCAACATCCACCATTATGCCTCGCGTATTCTTCATCACAGGGACCTCCTCAGGCTTCGGTAACAAGCTCGTTCAAGAGGTCCTCGACAGAGGAGATGTCGCCGTTGCCACGGCCAGAAAGCCCGAGACTCTCGAGTTCAGAGGCACGAGCGACGAGGTACGTTGACCAGTCCCAGCACACGCATACGGCTAACAAGCGCCAGAACTTCCTCGCCGTCAAGCTCGACGTTACCAAGAAGGCCGACATCGAGGCCGCATTCAGGACCGCGCTCGACCGGTTCCGGCGCGTCGACGTGGTCGTCAACAACGCCGGCTACGGGCTGTCGGGCGTCTTCGAGGAGCTGGCCGAGGACCAGATCCGCACGCAGATGGAGGTCAACTTCTTCGGCCTCGTCGACGTGACGCGCAAAGCCATGTCCGTGATGCGCGAGCAGCAGCCCCCGGGCGGCCTCATCCAACAAGTCACCTCCATCGGCGGCCAGCGCGGCGTCCCCACCTTCAGCATCTACTGCGCCTCCAAGTGGGCGGTCGAGGGCTTCACCGAGGCGCTCAGCCAGGAGGTCAAGCCGGAGTGGGGGATCAGGTTCACGTGCGTCGAGCCCGGCGGGTTCCGCACCGACTGGGCCGGCCGCTCGATGGCCTTCCCGGCGGAGAGGCACCCTGCCTACGACCACATCGACGCGAAGGCGCAGATGGAGAAGCGCAACGGCACGCAGGCTGGCGAGCCGGCCAAGGGCGCCCAGGCCATGTACGAGCTCGCCATGTTGGAGGATCCGCCGCTGAGAGTGGTCGTCGGCACGGATGCGTACAAGGCCATCTTCGGCAAGCTCAAGGAGTACGAGGCCAACTACAAAAAGTACGAGGAGATATCGAACAGCACCGACGTGGACGGCTACGAGGCTCCTTCATAGACGGGAGAGCTTGGCTGTAAGATAGGTCTGAATAACGAACACGCCAATCTTGAAACCCCGCCTCTCTACCTCGAATGGGAGACGTCAGTTCGGGCGCTGTGAGTACCTTGTCTGCTTGCATCCGATCCACTGTGATGCTTTCGCCTCTCTCACTTCCCAAGCGCACGCCCTTTCCCGAGACCTTCAAGTCTTCCCCGTCCTCCACGCCTACCGCGTGCTGCCGCTGCCCATGTACGGGTGGTAGTGGCAGGTACCGACGACGAACCAGCTCGTCCATGATCCCGTCGAGCGCCCGAGTGCGTCAAGGTCTTCAGCTGAGCTGGTTCCAGTCCTCGAGAGAGGATCCGCTCAGGACATTGTCTCCAGTTCCATGTACGTTTGCGCCGCCGACTAGGGAGTGCCGTTTTTTTTTCTTTTCCCCTTTCGTGGATCTAGCTAGCGTGAGGGGGGAGAAGAAAAATGCTGCCTACGCATTCTCCAGGGTAGGTGTGATTATATTTCAAGAGGGCTGGTATCCGGGTCGTGTCATGCGCCGTTGAGAGGGCCGTGCTGCTGCAGAGGAACCCCTTACCGAGACTGGCACTCGCTCCATCCGGGGCGTTCTATGCGAGGAAACGATGTGAGACGAGGTCCCAGAGAGCGTGTGAGAAGAGGATGATACTCGTCAAGTAGGTCCATCTAACTGCGGCGATCGCTAGTACTACGCCGCGCCGCGCACGCGTCCTAGCCGCCTCTCGTAATCAAGTCTCGAAGCCAGACGGACCACCCCGCGAAAACGCCATGCTAAATCAGACAGTCCCAAGTCCACATATGCACAAACATAACCTACAGAACCACCTGCCTCGCCTCCCTCATGAGACTCTCGTTCGGACAGTACGGACACTTGAACCGGCTCCCTTTACTGAGCCGCTGCAGGCTCTCCTTGGCAACTACGTGCCCACACGGCATCATCATCGGCGGGTTGGCTTCCGTCGTCTGCTCCTTGCTGACCGGACACACGAAGATGGCGTGGAAGATCATGCTTCTCGGTAACGCGATTTCTACCGGCAGTTCGTCCTGCGTCGTCCATTCCGTGCGCTTCTCCTTCACGATAGAAGCGAGTTTCAAGAGAGTGGGGAGCGCAATGGCGCCGGCTGTGCAGGCTATGTATAGCGGCGAGGCGGGGGAGAGTCCGAGCAGAGAGCAGAATTCGCGCGTAAATGATTGTGAGACTTCCGTCCATGCCGAGGAGATGTTGAAAAGGTGCCAGTAGGGGCTTGTTTTTAGGTTACTCTGGTAGATGATTGCGGCTATCAGCTGCTGGCAGTCTTTCGTAAAGCGGAGCTGGTGCCGGGGGAATGTCTGCTTGGCGTATCTAATGGCCGCGTAAGGACCGTTGTTATGATCGTCTGGTAGCCCGTTGGTTTCTGGCCCGAGGAAGAGCCATACGTATTGTAGTTTGCAAAGCTCGAATTCGAGATTGCTGCCTCGGTTCTCTAGATCTTGGCTGTTCTGCTCGGCCCATTGGATCGCCGGGTGCAGGTTGCGGTTCTTCAGCTCGTGCAATATCTGGTACATGTTTGAGAATTTTTCTTGCAGCTCTTGAGATTTCAGGGAGGAGAGATCGTTGGAGTCATTGCTGCAGGGGTTCTGCGTGCCGGATGTGGCGTGTGGTTTGGGCGGGTTGTCGAGGGCTTCGGAGAGAAAGGTTGACGCTACATCGAACTGCCCTTCTCGCAGGAGGTGCATGGCAATAGCTCTGTTGATTAGCGAGGGATGTGAGGCCAGCGCATCGTACTCGGTGGGCAGGGCTTTGACTGGAAAATACTGCGTAATGTCAGCCAGCGTTCTGCAGCGTCACGTCCTCCATACCTTGTCCAGAGATTTCCCATAGCTGTTGTGTCCCTTGTGGATCTTCTTAAGATCCTCGTTGACTTTCCAAAACCCCTGCTGGACGGGGTTTTGCAGTTTCGCAAGCGTTATGGCCGCAGAGTCTGGGGCTGTGAAGTGTTAGTAGATGGAGGTAGCCGTTGCGGGAGGTTGCAGAGCTTCCCACCTGTCATCATGGTTTCGCGGGCTTTCTCGAGCTGCTCGATAATCTTGTCCACATCCTCCATGCTCTGCTTGAGGTTGGCATCCCGCCGCAGCTTCGCCAGCTCGATCTGAAGAAGATCCATGGTCGGTCCGGTTATGCCACCCCGCCCGGGGATGAACTGGTTGTCGTCCGCGAGTCCCAAGTCTCGCTATAGCTTGGTATCCGGCGCGGAAAACATCTGTGGTTCGGGGCGTGTAGAGCTTGAGCGAACGGTCGTGTTGGTTGATCAAGTACTTGAATGGAGCTGTGCAGTGGGGGTGGGGGTGGAGGAAAAGTGCTTTGGTGTTTTGAGCAAATGCATTTGGCGGGACAAGCGGCATTACATATCTCGTAGGTCATCTGTAATAAACCCGGACAGGCGACTCGCAGCCGTGGGACGAGGCCAATGAGAAAGCCCGCTTCGGTTTAGGCTTTGAGGCCTGAGGCTGGAAGTTGGGGCCTGGCTGGCTTTCAGGCCTTTCCAGGCTCATGTGCTCAGGTCGGCCCATTGCATCACGCTACGAGCCCGCGTACTGATCGTCCAGGTATTCTCAGTCCGCAAATAAACATCAACAATGCCCTCCATCTGCCAGTTTCTCTGCTTTCCCGATAGCCTTCTCCTCCTCCCACTCTACGGGCTGATCCGCGGACAACAGACAATGAAAATCCCGCCTCGCCCCCAGCCCACTTCACCTCACCAAACCTCCGCAGTTCAGCCGTCCGACGTCCCCTCCACTCTCCACCCTCTCACCCTCCATCCTCCAACCCCAGCCAACAAGGCCAGAGCTCAGAGTCAGAGTCAGAGTCAGAGTCAGAGTCAGACACAGACACAAACACAAACACAAACAGAGACGCAGGCGCAGACGGTGACAGCGACAGCCCACACCGTTAGAGGACCCTGGTGCCAAACATGGCTGCCAGGTTTCTTCCCCAGGGCCATGATCCCCACATGCACCAAGAGGACCTTCTCACGCTGTCCAGAACACTCTCGCAGCAGACCGTGAATGGCACCACGGCACCTCCAATGACCAGAAAGCCGCCCCCCTCGGCCAGGACCGCCCAGCACCAGACAGACTCACTCAAGCGGCGCAGCTTTGTGTTCGCAGACCCTGTAGCCTTCAGGTAGGATTTGTGCACAAGAGACGCATACGCTCTTGGTCCAATCCATTGACTGGGACTAGGTATCTCGAAGAGGACCCCCAGTGCGTCGTGATCGAGAGGAGGGGCTTGCTGAGAGGCTACGAGCTTTATCTGGTCGAGCAATGGGCGTGCTCACGAGTGCACCCTACCTTTATCATCGCAACTTACACGGGCGATCCCAGCCATGTCGCTTCAGTGGCAGTGCTGGGCGTGCCCGAGGCTGAAGAGACTTGGTCCCTACGTATGCGGGTGTACTTCAAGGCCATCTCCCAATACCACGCCAGACCGAAGGACACCCCGAAGGGAATGCTGATGGTCACGAATCTCAGCAGCTTCCCCTCGGCGCTCACCGTCATACCTGTCCCGGACGGCGATATTACGAAGCACCGAGAGGACTTTATAGTCAACGAGAACCTGAAGAGGCTCGGCTGTTCGGGGAGATCGGGGATGAGCCTTTCGACGCCGGCGGGGGCGACCCAGGCCAAGTTCTTCCAGCTGTATAAGACGAGCGACCGGATCCCTTTCTACGGCGCTGTTCTGGAGCTGGTCAAGCTGTGCCAGATTGCGCTGATGATGTTCGGGAAGCTGCAACAGGAATATGCAGATGGGATGCTATGCGACGTCACGGAGAAGGCCATCAACGATTGGTGGACGGAGATTGGCTCAGAGTACTATAATATCGAGCCTGCCGATGGGATTCTCGGGCCGACAACTGTATCGGCGTTGCTGGGCATGTTTATGGGGGCAAGGAACCGACTGAACTGGTATGGCGCGGCGGTCGCCAAAGATGCTTTTGATGTGTGGAGTCTTAGACGAGGAATATCCACCTTTCAAAAGTCGCAGAAGTTAGAGCGGACACGGCAGCTGGATCGACAAACGCTGGATACTTTGCACAGGACGACGGCCAAGGCCGCAGCTGGAGAGGGGTGGGCTGTACCCAAGGCTGTCAAGTCAACCGTCGCCGAACTGAGTGGGAAGGGTGGGGAAATGGTAATGGGAATGGTTGGGAGAGACAAGTCTGGAATCGGTGATATCGAGACCCTCGACATTGACCGATTCGTCAGTCTTGTTTACGGAGAGAGACCCAAGTGGCTTTGGTACGGCAGACCGAGGAAACACGGGGGGTCCGAGCAGCCGGGAAAGTCGACCGAGCCAGACGTGGGAAATATGTCATTCTCAAAAAATGAGCATGGCGGATACATCTGGTCGCATAGTAAGGCTGGCTCGGCGCCAACTCCTGACGACATTGAGATACGAAAGGAAAAGGAGGATAGTCCTCACGCCGTGTATGCCAACAAGCCACCAGGATCAGCTGCGAGCATAGTCGAGACCCCCACAGAGAAAGACCTGCAACTCCGAAAGACGGTGTTAAAGAGCGTGAGTGGGAAGATGAGCGATGCGAGATCCGGCCTTGGTCGGATCAAGGATGCAGTAGGCCTTCGAGTTCATACCAGCAGGCCTCCTAAAGAAGAGGGTATTGGTGCGGGATACTCCAACGGGAACAACAGCTCAGGCACCTTTGGTTTTCCCACCGGAACTCCGATCAGTCCGGTCACGCTTGGTAAGACGTTCACGTGGAAAGATACTCCGGGTCAATATCAGAACGGGAACGCCAAGGTCAAGGAACCGTCTCCGAATGGGATGCCAGTGGCTATTCCAGTCCCAGAAACACCACCCAACGCATCGCGGACAGACCTCCCTCTAGTCAACCTGCCAGAAGAAGAGGAGAAGGCTACAGACGCGGAGGCCAAATGGGCGGAGCAAGTCAGAGAAATCCGTCGAGATGTGATTGCGCATGACCTATCGGTTGCTGGCTCAGTCTGCGATGATGCAGACCTGGAAGGTCCGTTGCTTGAAGCTTTGCGGGAGCCGAGTAACTTCCAAGTTCTTCTACACCGCCGGCACAGCCTTTCTGGCACACTTCCCATGGCCCCAAAACGTAGGCATGAGGCATGGTGGCCTCGCCAGATGTCCTTCGCAGACGCAGAGGATGCTGTTCTTGGCTGGGAACCTATTGGAACCATGACTGATGATGGGGACGAATCTGACACGTGGGCCGCTCTACGGAGACAAGAGCTGCTTGCATCGGACCACATAAACCTCTTTGAGAAAATCAATAGTCTACAAGTGGAGATAAGCCCTTGGGTCGAGTCCAAAGTGTCAGCCATCGAAAGGCTCGACGAGCAAGCCGCCATAGACCAGGAGCAGATCCAGAACATCTATTGTCAGTTGACTGAACAGTACCAATCCCTCAAGCAGAACTCGCAAGATGTCCTTGGCGACGAACGTTCCCACGTCATGGAAGCTATCAAGGATATCGAAGTCCTCGGCGCGAAACTGGAGTACGAGATCAACGCCCTGGTGTCCAAGGTCCAGGACCTGGAGGACGGCGTGTTGCAGTTTGAACGGCAGGTCCATGATCTGGAGGGGAGAGCGGATACCCTAGAGACGGAGCTTAGGACCGAGAGCTGGCTCCATTGGCTGGTGCGGTCTATCACTGGGATAGGCTCGGGGCCGAATATCACGGCGCCGAGGCGACGGCAACGGTAGATCAACATGTACGCAGGAAGCGGGCACGATCAGGAAGCATTTCGCAGGCGTTTCGGGATACCCCATGGGCATTTACAGTCTGGGCAGGATAGCGTAGCATCTAGGCGCGTGCTTTTTCAGTAGAAGAGAGCGACATGGGGGTATTTCCTCCACGTACTCTAGACAACACCACGATACAACTTTTATTTTCTCCATGTCCCTCTTCGGACTCGGATCCCTTCATCGCATCAACACCGCCCCAGCCCTACCCTGCGATCAAGCAGCTGCAGGTATTACAATATGAGAAGACCCCTTGCCCTTCCTCTCCTACCCACCGACATCCCCATCACCAGCCGACATCCGCACTCCCCCGGCTCTACAACCCCCCAAACCCCATCCCGCCTCCCCCTCCGGCGCCCTTAGCCTGCGCCTCCGCCTGCAGCAGCTCGGAGATCTTCATCTGCACGTCGAAGAACTTGCTCGCGCAGCGGTCGATGCACACGCCCTCGCCCTTGTTGAGCTCGCCCTCGCGGTACTCGCGCGGGATACACTTTTTCGTGCATGCTTGAAGGAGTCTGTTTGGGAGAGGTGAAGGAGTTAGCAGCTGTCTTTTTGAGGATGGGGGCGGAGGGCGGATTCGTGAGATTAGGGGGAGAAAGGGGAGCGGGAGAGGTGGAGATGGAGGGGAAGGGGGATGATGGAAGAAGAGAAAAGAGAGGAGAGGAGAGGAAAGAAGACGAGAGCAGTACTTGTTGAACATGTCAGTCACCATATCCATCTCCTGCTCGGCGGCGGCGATCTTCTCTGCCGACGAGGGCTGCGGTCTTCCGAGGCCGAACATTGACATCTTTTCGTTTTCGAAGTCTGTTGTTGCTTTCACGGGGCGTGCTTTTGTCGGGTCTGCGGGAGAGTCGTGTCGATTGAAATCGAGAATGTCACTCGAATTTCAGGTTGGCATGCTGTCGACCGACCCTTAGCCAAGATCCAAAAACTAGACGCTTGACTGGGAGCGGGCGCTAGCGGACACCACGCCCATAGATAAATTATTCTTGCTTCGCCGAACCACGCCTGCTTGCCCATAGCTTGGAGCTGCAGCTTCAAGCCAATTTTGACGGTAAGTTTTTACACTCTCCTTCTGATAGTTCTGTCTGCATACACCTCTCTGTGTGTGGAGGGGGTACAATGATGATTTCAACATAACATTAGAACCGTTGCGACTGACACCTTCGGGTGGCTGATCTCACATCGATCCGTTGTCTGACAATACCCTCCATCAACCTCCCTTCTTCTCTCGAAAAACTCGGATGCTGGACAGCTTGCTAACAGCACCGTACCAGATGAGCTCTCTCGCCGGTCTGCGGTTCCTGCGGCCGTATCTGCATCCGGAGCTTCCTGCTGTGCAGAAAGCAGCGTATGCGCGGTTCTACTCGAAGGTCCGCCGAAAGGTCCCAGCCGCGACGGAGGTGCAGTTCAAAGGTGATGTGAGGGAACGCGTGAAAGAGCTGGAGGCCGCGAATGCGCTGCTGTGGCCGAGGATCAAGAACGACATACCGGCGATGACAGCGATCGAATATGTGGCCAAGTATGCGGGAACGATGGAGCCGAGTGAATTGCGGCAGATGGATATGGTGACGCTTCGAGGTACGAGAGCGTCCAGCCTTGATTTGACTCTGCACAAGAGGACGTGTGGGAAGAGAGGTGGCATATGAGATGAGGCTGATAGGCTGTAGGTCGAGTGAGAGGCATCCGCGTAGCTAGTTCAGCGCTTGTGTTCGTCGATATCGTGCAAGAAGGCGCCCGGGTCCAGGTCGTGCTCAATCGTGCGCGCGTGGCAGGCTTGGTTGACGATATAAAATCAGCATTCAAAGAGTTCTACCATCTGCTGCGTCGTGGCGATATCATATGTATGATTTACTGCCTCGTCTCCCTCACAACCAAGCCGAACTAACGTGCCCTAGCTGTATGCGGCAATCCCTACATCACGAAAGCCGGCGAGCTATCCCTCAATGTTGTAGATATGCCGGAAATCCTGGCACCCTCCCTCGCCAGTCTCCCGCAGAAGCTCGAGGATCGCGAGACACGCATCCGCAACCGCCACGTCGACATGCTGGTGAACGGATCCGTGGTCGATACTCTGCGTCTCCGCTCGCACATCGTCCAGAACATGCGATCCTTCCTGCTCGCCGCCTCGTTCCTCGAGGTGCAGACCCCCCTCGTCGCCGACAAAGCGGGCGGCGCCATCGCCAAACCCTTCACCACGTTCGCGACCGAGTTCCCCGACAAGCCGCTCGCCCTGCGGATCGCGCCGGAGATCTGGCTCAAGCGACTGGTCATCGGCGGGTTGGACCGCGTGTTTGAGATCGGGCCCGTCTTCCGCAACGAAGGGCTGGACGCGACGCACAACCCCGAGTTTACGACGTGCGAGTTCTACAAGGCGTTTGCCGATCTCGAGGAGTTGATGAGCATGACGGAGTCCATGCTCTGGGGCATCGCGACGCAGGTCGAGCAGCTGGCGGCCACCTCGCTGCCGAACCTCCCGCCCATCGACCCGAAGGCCTTCCGCGGCCCATACCCCCGCGTCGCCTTCATCCCCGCCGTCGAAGCTGGGCTCGGCGAAGCCCTGCCGGATCTCACGTCGCCCACGGCGGAGCAGGACACCGTAGCCCTGTTCAGCAAACACAGCATCCCCTTGCCTCTCTCCCCCACGCTCCCCCGCCTGCTGGACCGACTATGCAGCCTCTACATCGAGCCCGCCTGCGTCTCCCCGACCTTCATCACGCACCACCCGGCCTGCATGGCGCCGCTCTCCAAGTCCTTCGTCTCGCAGCCCGGCCCCTCCCCCTCCTCGTCCGCCACAGCCGGGCCCTCCCTGCCGCAACTCGTGTCTGCGCGCGCGGAGCTGCTCATCCAGCACCGCGAGGTGGCCAACATGTACGAGGAGGAGAACTCGCCGCTCGCGCAGCGCCGCAAGTTCACCGAGCAGCTGCAGTGGAAGGACGACGAGAACCGCGCCGGCGTCGACGAGTCCTACCTCGAGGCGCTGGAGTGGGGGCTCCCGCCCACTGGCGGCTGGGGCGCCGGCATCGACCGCCTGGTGATGCTGTTCAGCGGGAGCAAACGCATCAGCGACGTGCTCGCGTTTGGCAGTCTGCGGAATGTGGTTAACCTGGGCCGGAGCAGGGGTCCGGCCGAGGAGCGCGCGCCGTCGAGGGGGGGGGGAGGCTGAGATTGAGGAAAGGGGGGAGGGGGAGTGAGCGTGGGCGTGGGCCGAGGAGGAGAACACGTAGAGGGGATTTCACGAGAAGGAGAGGCGGAGGTGATGGGGGAGAGGCGGAGGTGATGGGGAGAGAGGCGGAGGTGATGGGGAGAGAGGCTGGAGGTGACGAGGGAGAAGCCGTCGACGAGCGCGGACTGCGGATGCGGGTGGTTGTGATGCTGGTGGACGGGCGCGTGTAGGTACGGAGCTGCTGTAGCGAGCCATAACTCTTGACCACGATGCGATTCGGGCTCGTCGCACGTCCAGGAGGACCGACGGCTCCAGAGCCGCATCTCATCTCGCCCGACGCCCCGGCCCAAGGCACCGCTGCAGTCCCCGGCCGGCACGACATGTCCTGTCACGCCAACCGTCCATCGCCGGTGACGGTCGGCAGCAGCAGCACCACCACCACCACCACCACCACGATCCAACCCCCCACACCCGTCTCGGCCGCCGATTGAGAGCTGGGCCGGGTCCTGTGTCATGTAAGCTCGCGACGTTCCTCACTCGACTGCGGGCAGACGGGCAGACGGGCAGACGGGCAGACGGGCATGGGCCAGCTTGATGCTTCGACCGACCTGTTCGTCTTCCCATTGCCGCTTGTCCCTCGCAGACGCCGGCTCTCCCCCCCTCCTCCCCTGCTCTTGCGCGCCTCGCAGCGGCAGATTTTGCATGGTAGTTCGTCGTGAGATGAACACGCTACGAGCGGCTGCTGCCCAATCCATGCTCTATTGCGGTTGGGAATACAAGGCGGAAAAAATATGTTTATTCATCTCTCTCAGCCGACTTGGAACGGTAGCCGTAGCCGTAGCCGTAGCCGTAGCCGCGGAGCAAACAGAGAAAAGCAAGCAGACCTCGAGCCTCCCTCGCCAGCCGCCGGTGCCGTCAGCCAGTCGTCCCACCGGCCACGTCCGCCCCGCGCTTCTCGCCCGGCTCCCCGTCCTTCGCCTCATCGGCGGTCGTGCCATCGGCATCGACAATCACAAAATCCATATCCCCATCAGATCCCGTCTCCGTCTCCGTCTCCGTCCCGGCGCCCGTCGCAGCCTTCTTCTTGGCCTTCTTCTCCTCGCCCCCCCCCACGTCGTGAGCCTCCCTCTTCGGGATGCCCGGGTGCCGGTCGGCCAGGTCCTCGTCCCCATTCCGTCCTCCCTTCGCGCGAGCCGACAGGGAGGCCGCTTTCAGTTTCCGTCCCACCGCAGCCTCGACATCGATCCCCATGATCCCCTTGTCGCCCATGCTCTGCGTCGGCGCCTGGGGCCCCGTGTCATCCATGCCAATCTCCTCCGGACCCCTCGCGTGCGGCAGCTCGTCTTCCTCGCCCAAGCCATCGACGCCGGCCTTGCTGCTGAGCGGCGCCGCGGCTACCACGCCCGCCTCCTGCTCCTGTCGCAGCAGCTCGCCCTGAGTGATGCCGCCTTCTGCTCTCAGAGCGGCGATTTCGCTCTCCGGGGCCCCAGCCGCACCGGCGCCCGGCCCGGGGTGGGGAGCCGCCTTGGTCGTGGACGAGACCCCGTTCACCGACACCGACACAGTCTCGATCCCCCCCGGCCCATTAGGCCCCTCCACGATCTCCGTGCTCTCCGTCTTCACCTCCCCCTCGAGCGGCGAGGGAGTGCCCGGGCCCGAGCCGCCGCTCGACAGCCACGTGATGGGCGTCAGCAGCGCTCCGCCGAGACTCTCGTCCGACCCGAGGGCGGGAGCCACGGTGGCCGCCGGATTGCCCCAGGAGACGCCGAGGGGGTCCGTCCCGGGCTTCACCGACCCGTTGGCGAGCAGGGTCAGCGAAGTGGGATCGGGGATGGCAGGCGGGAGGGGGAAGGTGTGCGCGCCGGACGTAACGTGGACGACGCGGTCCAGGGCGTGCAGGTACGCGGGGAGGGAGCGGTAGTGCTGGGTCGGGGCGAGCAGGAGCTCCGCGAGACGCTGGATGGTGTGCGGAGGGTGCGTCGCGAAGAGCGTGCTCAGGGCGTCGAGGATAGACTTGTGGAGGGCGAGGAGGGGGGCGGGGAGGGCGGTGCTGGTCGCTGCTGGGGGAGCGTCTTGCTGCGTCGGCGCGGGCTGGCTCGGGGAGGACGGCGGGGAGAGTGCCGGCGATGTGGTCTTCGCGTTGGAGAAGTCTTCGTGGATGATCTGGACCTCGAGATTAGGAGAGCAGCGGTGGCGGAGCGGAGGCCTCACCTTTTCCAGCCGCGAGATGAGGCGCGGAAGCATGCTGGGCCACTGTTCACTGGGGGTTGTTAGCTCAAGAGTGATGGGAGGGAGCTCCGGACGGACTAATCCATAGCTTTGCCCTCGGCGAGAGCTCGGAGCACCTCCTGGTCCTGATCGAGCTCCATGGTTGGAGTGTGCCGGAGGATGGTATGGTGGGGTGGTCTGGATGTGGTTGAGCTCGAGGGGCGGATGGATTTCGGGCGTGGTGTTGTGTGGTTGTGGAGTTGTGTGGTTGTGGTGTTGTGTGGATGTGTGGATGTGTGGATGTGTGGATGTGTGGATGTGTGCTTGTGTGCTTGTGTGGTTGACACGGATCTGGCAGTCTGGGGTCAGGGCTTGGCGGCAGAGGCTGACCCGCAGCACGAGGCAGCACGAGGACCGCAGCACACCGCCGTCTCGCGACACTCCACTTGCTTCGACATGCAACGGCCTCTCGGTGCGGAGACGCGCTCTCTGCACGGTGGCAGAGCACTCTGCACGCACGCACCCGATCGAATGTCAGTCGCCGGAAGTCGACAGGCAACTCACGGGGGAGATCCGTCCCCGGCCATCTCCAACCCAGGTACATCACAAATCAAGGGGATCGATCAGCATGGAACGGCCACCAGCCCGCTACGCCAGACCGCCGGCGGATACTCTTCACGTCACAGGGAGCAGGGAACGAGCGACGCATCTTCGTCCGATCAAGCGCAAGGCTGTTTCAGCACCGAGACGAGTTGATCCGCGAGGCCCCAGGGCCCCAGGAGATGCGAGACCGCAAGTAGATGAATCGTCACATTGAATCCACCCGAA
>JAENRP010000354.1:0-22484 GCA_024741835.1 Diplocarpon mali | reverse complement strand
TGGTTGTTTGAGATATCGAAGTTGTCGCTGACCCGAGTCTCACCCAGCGGAGCGGAATCTGCCAAGACCAGGCTACGACGGGGAAAATGGCCTCGACAGCGGAATGCAGGGGCGGGGAAAGCCGAGAAGATACGAGGATTGCACGGCACTGTACAGGTCGGACCCGATCGCTGCGGTCGGTGCAGGCGATCTCTGGTTGTGGGAGATGTGGGAGATGGAGGAGATGTGGGAGATGTGGGAGATGTGGGAGATGTGGGAGATGCGGTCCTGGTGGTCGTTCTGATGCCTCCAACTGCTACCATTCCGACTCGTGCGAGATGAGCCGGACGAGTGCCGAGCAGCAGTCGTCCACCTCGTGGGAGGTGGGTTGTCTGCACCGTGAGGCTGAGCAGAAACCCTGCCCGGCCGGGGCTGGGGCTGGACTGGGGGAGAATCCTCGAACTGGCCGCTCGAACAGGTTCCCGCTGCGGAGGCTGAGCTGTCCAGGACATCGATAGAGAGATGGCTATTTGCCTGGCCGTGACTCGGGTCCATCGACGGCGCGAGATGGCTATTTATTTGCGCTTCCCTCCGGCCCCGTCAGGATTCGGTCGGCTGCAGCCGTGGGAGGGTTTGGAGTCCGGCTACGAATGACCCTCACGTTTGGATGGGCGTCGGTGCCTTTTGATACTTGTCCTTCTTGTACTTGTCCTTCTAGTACTTGCACATCTTGTACTTGTCCTTCTCATCTTCATACTTCTTATACTCATACTTCTTATACTCATACTTCTTATACTCATACTTCTTATACTTCTCATACGTCTACTCATCCTCATACTTTCTCGGCGCAAGTGCCGCCCCTCACCGCCGTGCCTTCACCGCCTTGGCCTGCCGCTTCTTCTCCGCCGTCTGCCCTGGGTCAGAGTCCTCCGGCGACCGACCTTTTTTCCCCGGGCAGAATCCAAGCGAGGATCAAACGCCGATGATCTGGAAACCCGGCAGCAGTCCGTCATGGCTTTTAGCTTCCGGCAAGCATGACAGACTGTAAGATGTGCAGCCTCGCCAGCTGGAGATCATCGACTGCCACCCTCGAGCTCTCCTGGAGATCTCTTTTTTTTTTCTTTCCCCCACCGTAGGCTCGTTCCCGTGACCATCCATCCCGTGACCTCATCGTGACCATGTCGTGACCACATCGTGACCATCTCGTCACCACCTCGTGACCACCCCGTGACCCGACGGCCTCCACGGCAATCCCCCCCCCCCTCTCCCCTCCCCCCGCATGCTGGCCTCGGCTTCGAGAGCGCAGACAAGTTCGCCGTCCCCGGCTTCACAACATCACCTCGGCAGATGGCATTGTGCCGAGCAATTTTCTCTCGGCCATTTCATTTCATATGACCTATACTATCTTTTTATTCCTTCTTTTTACTTCTTTTTCCCTCTATATCCCACTCTTCCCGCTCTTGCAGCCCCTCATCTCTCTCCCTCCCTCTCTCTCTCTCTCTCTCTCTCTCTCTCTCCAGTATGTATGTACAGCCAGGTACGGATAACACACAATCCATCCCTCTCGCCACATTGCCACTTCTGATATCCCATCCCATCGACGGAAGAAGAGGGCAGGAAGTCGAGAACGAAAGAGAGAAAAAGAGCCACCAGCAAGATGGCCAAAGAAGCCGTCTACACCCCCAAGGCCCCGGAGCCGCTCCCTTTCTTCTCGCAGGCCATCAAATCCGGCGGCATGGTTTAGTGCGTCTCTATCTCGTCTGCTGTCCAGTTGTTGATCCGCCCTTCCGCACCCAATCCAGTAGAGATGGCCTACACGGCCGCCATCTTTTCTCCTCTGACCCCTTTTGCTTCCCTCCTCTGCCTCCGTACTGGAACGAGTGATCACGTGCTGACCACATCAACCACTCAGCTGCTCCGGCTCCATCGGTGTCGATCCCGCGACGAAGGCGCTGGTCGAGGGCGGGGTGGAGGCTAGGACTGTATGACCCTTGCTCTCTTCTTCCTCTTCTCCTCCTCTTCTCCTCTTCCTCTCCTCTTCCTCTCCTCCCCCGTCCATGTTCGATTTCGTACTCGGCCATATTCTTGCTTTTGTTTTCATTCAAAGAGCAGGACTGCTGGGATCTCGATGTCCAGGACGCGGATCTGTTGCACTCGGATCTGGAATTGATAGCACGTCAAAGAGAATGGGAAGCTGACGGAGAGGAAAACAAAAAGGAGCAAGCCCTCCAGAACCTCTCCGAAGTGCTCCTCGCCGCTGGCTCGTCCATCGACAACGTGGTGAAAGTCAATATCTTCCTGACGGATATGAAGGAGTAACCCCCCACCCCCTCTCAGAGGAAAATACCGAGGGCAGACGCTGACGCTTGCGGTCCTGCAGCTTCGTGGCTATGAACGCGGTGTATGAGAGAGTGTTCCACGCCGCGCCCAAGCCGGTCCGCACCTGGTACGCCGTTCCCATCCTACTCCATACCATCCGAGGGAGGCAGGCAAGGGGAGTCCGAGTCGCTGACTTCTTTTCGCAGTGTCGCCGTGCACCAGCTGCCGCTTGGGACGGACGTCGAGATCGAGTTGACTGCGCACCAGTGAGTCCTGTCAGTGCCTCTACCTACCCTTCGCTCCACTCCCCTCTCCACGCTACTCGGTCCTCTTCTCGAGCCGCTCTCATTCCCGCCTCGGCGTTCTGTATTCACATTTACATCGTACGCCGATCCAAGTTTACGCTTGCATCCCCATCCACATCTCGTTCCACCCGAGGCACGTGGCGTGCCGTGCATTCTCTGAAGATCACCGTCGAGAAGCGAGCCCGTCGAGATCAACCCCGTCCTTCGCACTGCGAGTTGCAGCGTCCGCCGTCCGCACCACCAGGTCTTCGCTCCCCCCAACCCGCCTCTCCGCTGCCCTGCCCATCTCGCATTCCACCGGAGCCTCCCCAGCCGCTGACCTCCGCGCAGGCGAGTCGCGAGGTCGAAGTTGTGAGCATCGCCGCGTCGGGTTACCTTGGCGGAACAGGGGGGAGGAGGGGAGAAGAATGGGCACGCGAAACCGGCGATTTCCTCGCTGGCGTTGCTCGCGAGGAATGAACGCGGCCCTGCCACCATCCTATCTTTTTCTCTTTCTTCCCACGTCCCACGGGAAAGTAGAAACGAGATGAATTCCGTCAAAGTAGATTAGATCAAAATGCTACCGCGCCGGGAGAAGACAAGTCCATCCGAGGCTGTCTCACCCTCCCCCCCTCAGTCAGAGATCCCATCAACGCAAGAATCCCCTCGCAAACGACCCCATCGCAAATAGCTAGAGCAACAACACGGAATCCGCACCCATCCTCTCTCCCACCCTCTCCCCCGTCCTATCGTTTGCATGGCACCTCTCCTCTGCACCTCTCTCTCTCTCTCTCCGCAAGCGCCCTGCCCCCCCCCCCCGCATCCTGCATTCCAGTCCTAAGCGAGAGGAATGCCCCCGTGTGCAGCCTCCCCTCTGTCCTCTGTCCCTCCTCCCATACCCTCTGTCCTGCCTCCCTCCTCCCTTATCCCTCGTCCGTTGTCGACACCCCTCGATTACCTTTCTTTATCTTGGAGCCGCCCCCTTGCGAGCCTCTCCGAGGCGGCAACCAAGTATCAAGATCAGAATCCAGCCTCAGATTCAGATTCAGATTCGGATTCAGAAACAATTCTCCAGACGGGAAGGCGCGCGCTCGCCCTCTCGAGCAATCGTCCAGTCTTTTTCTACCCTTGGCATCTCTTTGTGATTTGGTGTGAGAAGGGGGGGGGCGGGGTTTTGCTCTCTCAGAGGGACGGATCGCGAGAGGCGGAGATTCAAGTTTCTCGCCTAGTGGCATAAGAGGAGGAGAGGAGACGAGATTTTATTCTCGGCTCAGGATCAAGGCGAGGGGGAAAAAATCAAAAAGGACGGCATCGTGTCGACCTCTTGCTTCGGAGGCGCAGCTTCTGCCCGTCTTTGTGGGTGGGGATCCGGAGCTGGGTGAGTCTGGTTTGTGCTGGATGGAAAGGGAGGGCTGTGAACAGTACAGAGTGGAAAGTTGACAAATATCTATCTAGCTACGCCCGCTGCCGACACGGCGCCTCCGCCTCCGTCTAGCCAAATCCCGGTCTCGACGACTCGCCCGATGAAGGGTATCCGCCAGCCTCGAGCCGCGAGCGGTCCAGTCTCAACAACGCCTCTCGTCCCTAGCCCTGCGCCCCGACGCTGCAGTTTCGGCAGCGCCCCCGCCGATTTCAGACAGGCGCCAGACGGACCTCCCCAGTACCAGAGCAGCATCATGCGTGAGAAGATCGAGGTCAGTGGCCGCCGCCACACGTCACGCGGGCCAAGCATGTCCGAGAAGACACGCACGCGGGCGCGAGCCCAAGAGGCCCTGAACGAGCTCGAGCCTGTGCACGGCGACTTCGGGCCCGAGGACCAGAGGGCTCTCCAGCGGAACCTGGCGCGCATGACGGCCGTCGCGGCCGACACGGTCGAGGATATCGTCAGGGCCGGGCAGGCGGCCCGGGAAAGGCAGCGGAGGAGCGAGGGGTTGCTGCGGGCTACGACGGCGGAAGATCGGTACCAAGCGCCGGAAGAGATCGTGGTCGGCGACCATGGTCGTCGTGAGGATCCGAGGGATGGCAAGCGCAGCCGCTCTGACGACGACGACGACGACGACGACGACGCTCCGGCCGCAAAGCGAGCCCGGTATCCCACCCCCGCGGTGCAGATCCAGGAACCGGTAGACATCGCACGCCTGGCGCCCATTGCGCTCCAGATCAACTATGAGCCGCATCCCACGGCAGACCGCGGCGACGACTGGTGGTGCGAGAACTTCCGGCGGCTGTACCACCAGCTGGACATCGTCGTCACACACTACTTTGCGCTGCACGACATCAGCCAGGTGGAAGGCTCGCCCTGGACGCTCGGCATGACGCCCGAGTTTGTGCGCTGGGCAGAACAGGTCGCTGATCCCGAGTGGGAGTCCAGTACCCGGACGGGCGGCTGGGACGAGCTGTTGAAGGACAGCAGGCTGCGGAAGTGGTTCTTGATGGCCATCCTCATGAAGATCTTCAAGACAAAGATCTTTGACGAGTATCTGTTTGGCGCAAGCAAAGAGCAGAAGGAGGCATGCTTTGCGCTTGACCGGGCGTTTTTGACCCGCGAGGGTGTGTCCTTCTCCCTGTCTCCTTTCCTCCCCCCCCTCCCCCTTTTCCCGTAACCGGATTCCTCCACGTCCTAACAGCCGTGCAGGCTTCCAACGCACATCCGTCCGCGCAACCACCGTCCGCGCAGTCCTGGGCCTCGGCGCCGTCACCGAATCCTTCTACCCATGCGTCGCAAAGCTCAGCGCCCAGATATGCCTCATGCTGCAACCCCTCACCACCTACCTCTACTCCCTGCCCCCGCTGGGCGACGCGCCGCTCCCCCGCGTCGCCGACCTGCACCAGTCGCTGCACAACCTCGTCTCGCAAGCGGCGTACCTCTCCCTCTGCGTGCGCGTCTCCCCGACCATCTTCCAGTTCGTGGATCTGCAGCCCGCGGCGGACTGGGACCCCGAGGACATGCACTCGCTCGAAACGGACGCCTACACCGTCGGCAAAGCCACCATCGCCGCGGCCTACCACAGGGAGAAGTTCGTCCCGTGGGTGCAGAAGAGGAGTCTCGCGGCCAAGAGCGTGGACGAGCTGCAGGCCGTCGAGCCACCGCCAACGCAAGCCCAGCTCAGCGCCCACGCCCACGCAGTACGGCGACGAGACGCCGACAACTGGCAGGCGATAGCGGAGGGACGACCGCAGAACGAAGACCCGATCCTGATCCCAGGCTCCCAGGCCATGGCGAGAGCCAGGCGCGCGCTCGCAGAGATCGAGGCCGCGAGGCCGCCCGCCCCGTCCTTCACGCACCGCGCCCAGAGCAAGATCTCCGTCTGGCCCGTCATCAGACGCTACAAGCCGGGCTCCGACGCAGAGGATGCCGAGCCCTTGAAGCCGCTGGGCGAGAAGGACGGGTTCCGCATCAAGCTCGTGGCGAAGGGCGCCATTGTTGCCAAGTACGGGCGGAAGGTCGAAGAGAATAGGATCGAACTTGACGATTGGATCGCGGTTGTGACGGCCGCGGGCCAGCCGTGGATTAGCACCAAGGCCGGGCTTGGTGCTGCTGTTGCTGCAGCGAGCGTGGCGGCCACGGCGACCGCGCGCTTTTGCTTCGGGGTGGATGTCTCAGCGTCGCTGGCCGACGTGTTTTACTTCGGCGTTGGCAAGGCAATGGAGGTAGTTGCGGGTTGATGCGTTATATTGTTTTATTGTTGTTGTCGGGTGTGTGTCGTGTGGTTGTGTTGTGCTGTGATCAAAAGGGGTCTCGCTTGCCTGCTACCTCAGGGGTTGGCGTTGGGATGCATCGTCTAGATCCGTCAGGGGCGCATGTTTAGGTAATGGGTATCTTGACCATCTTAGTAATTCGTACCTAGCTTTATTCCAGCTACACATGCCTCCACAAACTTCAAGCTAATCAAGCTGATTTTAACCGTCTCTCCCTCCCCTTCCCACGTTCCATAGATGAGCCCCACAGCGTCGCGAATCGTCTCGTTCCTGGTATCGTCGCCCTGTTAGAACACCCAGCTCCAGCAGAAGTGCCACTTGCTTACTTTCACGCCGTTCGCCCTTTGCCGGGGTTGGGAATCAATAGAGGCTAGCGCTAGGTCGTGGCGCCGAGAGGTGTCGGCGTTAAGGCTAGTTGCGAACCGCCATTGCCGCTTCCATTTCCATTCCCGGCGCCAGTGCCCTCATTCCCACCTTTCTTCTTTTCTTTTTTTGCCCACCGAAGTCCGCATGCATTGCACAGGGTCTTGGGACCTGTGGGGCCTTTACGCCATTCGGGCGAATCCAAGGTACCTTGCCATGTCAATGGCTGAATATTCAGAACGGATGAGACGTTCCACTTACCACAATCTGTACAGACGTATTCGTCTGGCAGTTTGACCTTCTTCTTCTTGTCGGCTGCTCGCCCATCTTTGTCTACTGGTATCGCGATACCGGCATCGCCTCGTATCAAAGCAGGACTTTGATGTCCTGTACTGATCCCCTGGCTTCGCTCGCCGTCTTGGTAGCGCAAGCCTGTCAACATTTCAATCGTTTCAACATGAGTTGCTCCTTCGTAGCGAGCCATCTTGTCTGTGATCGAATCTGGCTTGTTTCCTAGATTCGCATCCGCGAGGTTTTTTGTAGTTAGGGCGGGGTTGATGGACGGCTTAGCTGGTGGTGGCATTGCCAGAGCATCGGGATTCACTAAGGTGGTGCTGACAGACGCTGCTGTGTCGGTGTATGTATCCTCAGACGGATTCCCGGCCGATTTACCCTCCTGCCTCTTTAGCCAGTTTTTGTGGGACTCGTCGGCTTCTTCAGTTTCTTCGCGCTTCAGATCGTCGATTCGCTTCCTCAACCTTTCGTTCTCCATTTTGTGCTCGAGGAAAGTGTCTAGTAAAGCTGCGTTCTTAGTAGGGTAAGGTCTCGCCATCATAAAGAATCCTCGACAGAATCCGGATGAGTTTACAGGCCCCGGGTATGTTGCAGCCTCGGATGTAAGATGTGGATGCCCATGTGATTCAAAGATCGTGTATGTCTCGTCCTTCTTTCGGAAGCGGTAGAAGAACCGCAGAGGATGTCCACTTGCGATCGACTCGTTAAACTCCCGCACGAATATCCCGCTGTCGTCCGGGTGTATGAAGTCGACGATGAACTTGCCAATCAGCTCTTCTCGTGGATAGCCAGTCAAGTGCTCTCCACTGGGGGAGAGGTACACGATCCGACCATCCGGTGTGAGGATATGTAAGAAGTCCTTTATTTCCTCCACAACTCGCTGCGACCAATTCCTCCTCTTCGTAAACTCCGTAAGTGTGCTGCCTCCGGTCAAAGTCGATTGCGCTCCGAAGCCCGTAGGTAATGGCCCTGCGCCTGCACCAGTCGTTGGATTATCCACAGGACTCTGCATTAGTATCCCTTCACTGTCCGGATCTGTATTGTTTTGTCGCATGCCAGGATCTAACGGCGCATAGCCTTTCTGCCCGTTCCCGTCGAGACCATTGACACTGAGCTGCCCAGGCATCGTGTCGTAACCGTCGAGTAATCCCTCTCCCAGCATACCCGTCATCGAAGTATCGTTCCCATTTGCAGACGTCTGGGATAAGTACCGTTAGCATCCCGCGGTGGCAAGCCAGAGAGAACCTCAACATACTTGCGAGGCTGACAGACCTCTAGAAAGGCTGTCCATTCCCCCGATGTTGGAATAGTACATGGATGGATCCATGTTTATGTTGTTGTGGTTCATCGCGGGCCGGTCGAGCTCTCCGGCAAGACCGCATTCGAAGTTCGTGAAGGCCAGAATGCCCTATTCAGACCTGTATATGCTGATCATGGCGAGAGACATAAGGTGGTGATAACCAGGACGGTGCGAGGCTAGCGAAGACGGGGTTTTTGTGGAGACAACCCGAAGAGGGAAACTTAATAATCGATGGCAGAACAGTAAATGTAATGGTTTAGCGCCGCAAGGTCAGGGCGCGTGGTATCCTCTCTTCGCGATATTACTCCGTATAAGCATCGAATTTGTTTCATAAATTCACCACATCTTCAACGCATCATCGAAAAGTCTAATTAAGTGTGGCTTGCATATAGCGCCTGAGAGGTCTGCGCTAATGGACCCGCTCTGAAAGCATGTGACCTGGCGTAGCCAAACGCGTCGACTGACCCGATCTCGACCTCACACACCAGCCAATATCCACCATCTCTCCACGATCTCGACAATCTCAGCAGCGCCGCCCCGTATGGTATCTCAGTTACAGGCCTCGTTCTCGTTCTCGAGTGGGAGAGAAAGTCGCCGTCAAGATGTAAGTAGAATCCCATCGCTCGAGATGTTCAGGCTAACTTCTGCAGGTGTAAGTTATCTCACCGAGAGCTTTCGGTTATAGGAACTGACTCACTGTAGCTTCGATCGCGCATCTCAGCATTCGGGGGTAGGCGGTATAATCTCTGAAGCCGGCTTGAACTAACACCATGTGTAGGATTCGCTCCTTCGACAACCAGGACAAGATGTCCATTAAATTCCAAACCCCTCTTACTCTTATCGTCGGTGTCAACGGCTCAGGAAAGACTGTGCGTGGAGCGTACTACCTGTGCAGCAGGAATTCTGCTGATATACAAGCACACAGACCATCATCGAATGCCTGAAATATGCGACCACAGGCGAACTGCCCCCCAATGGTGGAAAAGGCGCCTTCGTTCACGACCCCAAAGTACGAACCTCGCTAGCTTTTCATACTATATCACCGGTACTAACTTATTGATTATAGTTGGCTGATGAGAAGGAGGTCTTGGCGCAGGTCAAGCTTGGATTTCTGAACGGCTCCCAGGGAGAATTTGTCGTGAGCAGAAGCATGTCTGTGATCGTCAAAAAGACGGCCATGACGTTCAAAACTCTTGAAGGTAATCTTTTGATGAAGTCCAAGAAGAGCGGCGAACGCATCTCGATGTCCTCAACTGTGCTGGAGTTGAAAAATGTCGTCCCGCAGCAGCTCGGTGTCTCAGCCGCTATCCTAAGCAATGTCATTTTTTGTCACCAGGACGAGTCTCTGTGGCCAATGACTGAACCCTCAAAGCTCAAGGTCAAGTTCGACGAAATCTTCGAGGCCCAGAAATACACCAAGGCTATTGACAATATCGTGAAGGTTCGCAAAGCCCAGTCGGAGAACCTAGGGAAGCTTCGGATCCATGAAGCAAATTTCAAGGATCTCAAGGAAAAGGCGCAAAAAGTCAAACAGAAGATGATTCGTCTGCAGGGCGAGATTGACGATTTGGATGAGAAGGCAAAGACTATGAAGCTGGAGATTAGAGCTGCAGAGAAAGTCTCGGCCGAAAAGCACACATTGAAGAATGCGGCCCTCGGAATCAAGGACACTCTTGCTACCAAGCGAGCCCAAGCCAAGAATCTCGAGTACACGCTAGACAGCTTGAGAGACAACTTAGTGGAACTTGAAGAATCCGACGAATGGCTTCGATCTACCCTCGACCAGTACCAGCAACGTATGTCAGAGTACCACGCCGCTCAGCTTGAGCTTAAGGAGGAGCACAACAACCTCGGAGCAGATGCGAAGGTTGCTCGAGAATCCATATCCGCCAAGGAAATTGAGTTGGGACAGCATGAGGCTGGGAAGAAGACTTATGATGGTCAATTGGTTCAGCGAGCCAACCTTGTTCAACAGGCTGCCCACGACCATTCGTTGCGCGGTTACGACGGTGATCTTCAAGAAGACCAGATTACCGAATTCGTAGCCCGCATCAAGAAACTTTCGCGGGACGAGGATCGTAAGCTTGAAAGTGTCCGGAACGCTACCAGGGATGAGTTAAAGAAAACTCAGAGCACCCTGACAAAGCTGGAGAGTCGTCAGGCAACACTCAAGCAAGAGAAGGTTAATGCTGCACAAGCGATCACTGCTAGCGAGAAGAAAATCCGATATAAGCAATCCGAGATGAACGCCATCGATGTAGACGAAGGTGCAAAGGCTGCTCTTAATTCTAAAGTCGGAGAGATTCAAGAGAGTCTCCAAGTTGCCATCTCCAGATATGAGGCTGTGTCTTGGGATCAAAAGATTAAGGTCGAGAAGAATCGCCTCCAAGAACTGAACGAAACCTCTGAGAAGTTGAGAGCTGAGTCGAAACAACTCAACAAACTCGCTCAGGATCGTGCTGCATTAGACTACGCAAAGGGGCAGGCGAAAGAGGCTCGACAGAAGCTGAACACAATGGTTTCCGCGTACAAAGACCAGCTGACTGATACACTGGGTGGATGGACTCCTCAAAATCTCCACAGCGAGTACCAAGCCGTTCTTGACTCGCGCAATCATACTCTGGCAGATGCAAAGGCCCAACAAGACGCAGCTGCCCAGCGTCTCAAGGAAATCGAATTCGAGCTGAAGACAGCCCGGTCATCCCACAGCAAGAAGACCTATGAGTTACAGAAGAACAAGGACAAGCTTTTTAGCTCTATCTATGACGAAGACGGGAATCAGATGCAAATCACGACCCTCGACAAGTATCTGGAAGAATATCAGGAAGCCGAGGCTCTACTGGCCGAGTGTAGAGATAACATTGCCAATGCTTCGGGCCTACTTAAGATGTACAACACCTTCAGCACAACGGTTGATGAGAAGAGCTGCTGCCAACTGTGCGAGAGAGAATTTGCCGATCAGAAGCAGCGTTCGCATGCATCTGCCAAGTTACAGAAATTGATCAAGAGCCTCAAGGAAGATGTTCTGAAGCAGGACTTGAAGGATAGCGAGAAAGCTTTCAAGTCCGCTGACGCCGTTCGTCCCCTGTACGATATCTGCAAAAAGTTGCAGGATATCGAGATACCAGCTCTCGAGAAAGACATCAAGAGACTCGAGGGTGAAAAGAATAGCCGCGTATCGAATTGCGAGCGCCAGGACAGACTTGTCAGCGACGAGGAATCTGCCAAGAGAGACATCGAGGGTTTAATAAAGACTGTTACGGACATTACCAAGTACAACAGTGACATTTCCAAGCATGAAGAGGAGATCACCAAGCTATCATCACAAGACATGCTATCTGGTAGTCATCTGACCATCGACGATATTGATGAGCAGCTTACAGCCTGCAATGCAGAGATTAGAGCTCTAAACCACAAGATCGACAAACTGATAGGCGACAAGGAATTTTCCAGAACAGAGATCAGTGATCTGGAGAAGCGATTGGGCGTTTTTACTGCAGACTTGCAAAATGCTAAGAACTCATTGGAGAAGAGGCAGGCTATTGCATCCGTGATCGAGGAATTGCGCGATTACATCAAGCAACAGAAGGACGTTATTACTCAGGCGGACTCGGAGCTCGTGTCTCTCGAGCCTCTATTTGCCAAAGCTGCCACTCTACATGAGGACGTTGAAGCACGCGGAAGTGACAAGGCAAAAGTTGTTCAGTTCGTAAAGGACAAGCTTGCTTCGACAGTCAATGCCTTCAACTTGATCAACGCTAACATCAGCGATTACATCGACAAGGACGGACCTGGACAGCTTGCAGCGTGTGCGAGAGATATCAAGGTTCTCAAGAATGAACAAGAAACCATTGAAAAAAACACTGCCCGAGTCGGCGTGGAGCTCAATAAGTTGAACAGTCTCATTGCAGATAGTGACAAGACAAAGAAGGATATCCAAGACAACATTCGATATCGAAAGACACGCCGGGACCTCGAGACAGTAGAGGAAGAGATCGCCGAGTTGGAGACTCACAATGCCGACGATGATTACGAGCACTATCTTCGCGAAGCTACTGCCGCAGATAGGCGCCGCGAGAAACTGGTTGCCGAGAAAGGCCCCTTAGTTGGAACTAGGAGCGCCAAGAATGCCGAGCTCGAAGGCATGGTCGAAGATTGGGAAACAGATTACAAAGACGCTGCCGAGTTGTACCGCAAAGGTCATATCGAGGTTGAAACCACCAAGGCTGCTATCGAAGACATGACCAAGTGCCAAAAAGCCCTGGATAGTGCCATTATGAAATTCCACAGCGTCAAGATGGAGGAAATAAACAACCTTGCTGGCGAGCTGTGGCGTAAAACCTACCAGGGTACCGACATCGACACCATCATGATTCGATCAGAGAACGAGACTGCTGCATCGTCCTCGACCTCTACCAGGCGAAATTATAACTACCGCGTGGTCATGGTGAAGCAAGATGCTGAGATGGATATGCGTGGCCGATGCAGTGCTGGTCAGAAGGTCTTGGCTTGTATTATCATTCGTCTTGCTCTCGCCGAGTGCTTTGGAGTCAATTGTGGAGTAAGAATTCTCTCGTCTCGTATTAGATCTTACTAAGAAATCCAAGGTCATTGCTCTGGATGAGCCCACCACGAATCTCGACGAAGACAACATCAAAGCTCTTGCGCGATCTCTCCACGCGATCATCGAGGAACGCAGAAACCAACCTAATTTTCAAATCATCATCATCACCCACGATGAAGAGTTCCTGAAGGAGATGAAATGTAATGATTTCACCGATAACTACTACCGCGTTTCCCGAAACGCTGCACAGAAGAGTGTCATTAAGATGCAGAGTCTGGCTGATATGATGGACTAGCTGCTATGACTTCAGTCGATCCGGGTTATGGGAATGTGCATGGATGGGTGTTTACTGATGGTATTATCAATGCTATCTGTGATTTCGCAATATTCGGGAAAGTACGGCTTGTGCATAGCTATGGAGTTGGCTCACGGATTGGTCATCTTGGAAATAAAGTGGCTGTTTAGTAGGCTGATGGCGTTTCGGCTGATGGCATATTTTGTCACTGACTTTGCGAGTTCAATTTTGTGAGTTGAAATTCAATTTACCTCGCTTCTCAGTCGATGATATCTTTGGTGAGATATTGCGTATTTTCGAACGAAAATAGAACCGTGATTCCAGTTGCTGCTGGGGTGAGAACGGTATGTTTAGTGGATGCGGGTGTCACTGGACTAGACAGTCCTACCAATCTACACTTGAGCTTGGATATGAATGTCGTGAGGTAGCTAATATTTTAGCCATGAAGCCAATTTCTTTTTTTACTGACGTACTGCGTGCTGGTAAAATCAATTTATGAATTGACTATCCACTTTTGACCGTGTTTCCTGATATATTTACCCGAAAAGCAGAAGCGAGTGGGCATGCTTTGAGAATAAATATGTTGACAGTTTGACTCAATTCATTTCTGCCTAGGCCGAGCAAGGTGGTTCTGGCAATCACAGTTATTGAACATCATCTACTCCGGTGAATACATTGGCAGCGTTGAGAAAACACAGCCCTTAAGATGCAATTTGAATCTCTCGCTTTGTTTTGATTCACCTGGCCAGCTTTTAATACCCATCCCCAACATTTGATTTCTGTCTTTGAGTCTCTTTAATCTACCGGGCTGGTAGCAACATACAGGTTCAGAAATGCAAAACCAAAACACCAAATATCGGCGCGGCATGAGGGGAAGCGGCTTGGGCTTATCCTACGGAAACATTAAGAAAGAACACGATGCACTATATTAAGCGCTCATGTAAGACACTGGGGGGGTTGGTATCTACCATTAAGCTTCCAAAGTAGGAGCTGCTGTTAACTATGTCGGAGGTGTCTCTGAAGTATCAGGGTCAGCCTGCGTCTTATGGTTGGAAAGAGAGTGAAGAGCCCTCCATATTTGTTCCCGGTGAGTTCGCTCTTGTTGTATTCTACTTTATTACCATACTAACATCTTCCTACGTCTACTTCAGAATGCCCAGCAAAATGGAACCCGCAACGCCTCCCCTTCGCTGCCAGTCAAGACCGAAATGGCAAATCCGCATCGGCGAAGATTAATACCAAGACTCGGCCTTTGGAAAGCTGGCGCATCGACATCGACATCGAGGAGAACACCGTATTCTTCTCACGCTGGGAGTTCTGCGGAGTCAAGGTGCTGCTGTATGGCTTATGGGGTGCTGCAAATGGGCATGGATTGGAGAATGCGTTCAAGAGTTACGAGCAGGGCTTGAAGGAGAGCTCGAGTAGCCATGCTGTAGGTCACTTCGAGATTGGCGGGATGCAACTCCTGATGAGCTACGAGCTGGCAGGATATCTGGAAGCGACAGGTGAGCAGTCCATCGAAAATCCAAAGTATGACCCGTTGGACAAAGCTGAAGCTCACGGTAGCGATCCCTCGTCGCTGCTTCCAGATGGCAGCGTCAAGATCATACAAGCCGCTCATTCCGTCGCTGCCTCCTCGTTCGTCGAGACCAAAACTCGCAACTTCATTACGGGCACGAGAATCAACCTCAAGTATATGCTACCCAAGCTTTGGCTCGCCAATACGCAGACATTACATGCCGGGTACCACGTCAATGGGGTCTTCTCTGAGCCGATCGAGGAACACGATCTGCTGCCTGTTTGTGAGAAGTGGCGACGCGAGAAGAGTACTCAGCTGAAGATCTATGTCTGAATTCTGCGGGAAATCAGAGAGACTGTCTTGAAAGCAGATGGTTCGAAGTTGGTGTCGGTGTGCCAGACGGGGGCGAGGGGACCGGAGGTGAGGCTATTCGAAAGGACTAAGATGGGATTGGTGCTACCCGATGGGGTCAGAGAGAGATGCTGGACCAGAGAGAACAACAATGCTTAAAATTGAGCCTTCTGGTAATAGTCATGGATATCCTCGCGGTGAATATTGGCACTTTGGTGGGCTCAAGGTGTTGGCGAAGACGTCTTTCTGAACATCAATTTCAGCGAGCCATTTCCAAAAAGAGACGGCGAAACACTTGAAAGCTACTTTACCCGTTCAAGTTCTCCAAATTTTAGGATATAGTTAAGGTGCAAGGAGATCTTGACCGGTTGAGTTATGATCGAAAATAATATCAGTCGTTGTGAATGCAATAACTTTGCAGGACGGCGGTGACATGAGGCACGTCAATTCTTGAGTAGTCCCAGACATTTTCCTGAACGATGCCAAAACTCGCCATTAAGCCAACATTCATATCTGCTGATGGAAACTCTCCTGAGCGCTGCCACAATGAAATGTACACGTTTTGACGGTCATAACTAGTCTTTATCTGACTCTAACTCTCAGCGGCGCACTCTACGAGACGCCCTCGCGATTCGAGATCCGGCGATACAGATACCCCGCTGGTTCGAGGAATTCCGGCCGTGCAAGCACTGGAAGACGGGCCAGCTCTTCGCCACAATAGCGGATCAGGAGCCGAACTTCATCTCTGGCCGGGCCGCGAACGGGACTCACATTCGGCAATGTAGGTTCTGCCTGACGGAGATCTTGGTTACAGTTGACGAGCAGGCTCTTCCAAAGGACTCGCGCGTGTCGGCTTCTGTCTGCAAGGATCTGGGGAAAGTTGTGTCGCCCTCTGCTCGGAACTGGCCTGGTCATTTCGAGGGCAACGAGCTTCCGAGGTCTGTTGCCGTTCGCCTGGGGAGTATTATGGGGATGCTCGGGGGCTCTGCGAAGTATTCGTAGACTTTGGTAGCAAGTCATAACACATTTTGTTCGCGAACTCTTCTTGATTCTAGCAGGATGAATGCGAGATATCATCAATACGTCCCATGATCAAGACAAATCCCACCTAACGCCAATGCGTGTGACTCGTCCCATCCCACTTGCCCGAGAATTCCTCACAAATATGTATTGAGATTTACTGCCTACCCTTCGCTCCAAGTGTTTCCCTAGTTAGGCTCCGACAAAATCGACGACACAACGAAACGGTATCCGCGGATATCCAGAGCCAAGGCGGCTGTCTTAGTCCCTCTCCCGGCCTTCATTTCCTCGGGTTCTCGGATTTTCTGGTTGCACACAGTCAGAGGAGATAGCTGGACGCGCTTTAGCTGCTCGACAAGACGCTTGGCTAGACATGGCGGCTACAGGTGCCTCCGTGGAAGAGACGTTGATAATAGATACGGCCGAGATGCGCACTCAGCTCGGAGCAGTTCGAGGAATGCGTGTTTACGTCTCGCATCTCCAGAATCGGTTCAGGTTGGTGAAAATAATAGTTATAAGTCAAACCTGGCGCTAGTAGGCGCCTCCTTCTAGTATACATAGATATACTGCTACTCCAGACCGGCTCTGCAATATCCTGGCAGTCGACCCAAGAGATATGTGATGTCTCGAGGATAATCCTAGGGGCTCTGATCCGATGCCAGAAATCCAAATGCCAATCCCAATATCGTCTGCAGAACTCCCAACCATGATCGCGTCAAGTACGTAGCGACGTGAATCACCGCCTTGAGAGGATGGGCGAGCACATATCAATGGTTGACCCGTTGCAATACCCAGGCTATTGCGCCCTGATCGCTGATATCAACGCGCCTGTGGATTTGCGCTCCTTGCGCTTGATGATACTAAGGATAAAAAGCACCTGACGAGTCTCCAATTGAAAGGTGAACTTGTTGTTGACAGTGAATAAGCTAAGCGAGCGAGCCCCCCATTTCGCGATCTCAGTTCACTTTTTCTATACTTTCGGAATCTCCATCTCCAGACCTGACAACTGCAAACTACAACCGCCGATCTCACTAAGATGTCTCGTTATTCCGATAGCATCTACTCCGCTGATGAGCGAGGAGACACCTTTGGCGACAGCCGCGATCCTGCCAGTCTCCTTGCTCGCGATGGTCCAAGTAACTCTGCTCCTCTGATTGACGCCAGCGTCTCTACCAGTGGTGCTGCTACTCCCCGTGCAAATCATCATCGGTCTAATGCTAAGGCCTCAGTCGCTTATCACCCAGATTCTGCTCACCTGTCAAACAGCTCCCAGCAATCGCAGTTGTACAGCACTCATCAACCGTACGGCAGTCAACGATCCTATAGCGGCCAACAGTCATATGCTAGTGCACAGTCATATCGCAGTCATTACACAGATGCTGGAGTTCAAGGCGCTCGTCAGTCAGATAGTGCGTATCAATCAGATAGTGCTATCACTGCGACCCCTTATTCGACTTCTGCACCGACTGCCAACCCGTTGACTCCAGGTCCAGTGTCGGCTCCAGTTGCCTCTCAGTCTCCGGTGCCTGTCCCAGCTCTTTCGAACCCCTTTGGTACCTATGTAAGTCTCATTCTCCATATGCTCATTTCAAAGGAGATGTTTGCCCCACGACCCAACCCAGACAGACTCGGACCATTCTGAACGCGTCACTTCACAGAAAGCAATGACTGACTCTATCAAAGGAGAACCCCTTTGACACAAGCGAAGCACCGGGACCAGGTCTGGGAGAGTTGTCAGAAATCCGGGATGCCGCAGAGCAGGTTGTCGCATCCATCAAGGCTGACAAGACGTCTGGCAGAATCATGAGCAAGCTCAAACAGAAGCTCTTCTTCCAATGCCCTGAGTTCTTTGGCTTGATTGAGGATGTTGTTGGCAAAGGAGAGAAAACTGCCCTGGCGGCTAGGCTAGATGGAAGTCATTTCGAGAACATCGAGAGGTTCCGTCTGGACGCTGCTTTCAAGTTTGTAAGTCCTTGCCCGCAGCTCTTCGTTTGATGACTCATGACTGATGGATACTCTGCAGACCCTGGAGGCTTTGTTGGAAATGATGACTGCTGTTGAGGTGATGATTGGGAAGCAGATCCTGGCCAGTCATCTGAGGAAAGTTATGCTTCTGAGGTTGGGAAAGATGCACTGGGTGATGGAGAGACTTTCAAGAGGTCTGGAACCATTGCTGGGAGGCCGTAACTGGCGTTACGATTCGATCCTTAAAAAGGTCAAGGCATGCAGAGAGGTTCTCAGGGTCCAGAACGGGGGTGAATAAATGGTGGAACGAGTTGATCATGGAATGACTGAAGGGCGGACTAGTACAACGAGCGAGGCAAAATGCTCAGTCTCTCCTTAAAGGAAACAGAAATGGCAGATTTGTTTCCCTTTCATGCCCGATCTTAGTTCCAGCCACCCAGTGAGGAAGCATCGTGCTGTCTGACTCGTCGGACAATAATCCCAACACCGATAGGGCCAACAATCGTACAGATGACAACGGCCCAAATGATAACAAGGAAGATCTCCTCTCTAGATGAGTGCGTATAACTGTCTGCTCGTGCTTGCAAGGTGAGAGTGCCAGAGCTTTGCGACAAGGAAGCGATCAAGAACCCGATCTCGCCTCGGGCGGTCATGGCAAGCCCGACGAGCAGAGCTATGGTATGCGGAGGTTTGGAGGAATCTTGCTCTGCTTGTGGTGAGCGGACTTGTAGATTTGCTTCTGGCTGAAGATCAGGTGGCTCGTGACTTGCTGGCTTTTGTCTATTACACCATAGCCTGGCGGCGTACTCAAGGTATATGACGAGGCTAACCAGGCATTTGCCTACGATCATCAGGAGCGAGTAGACGATTCCTTTCCAGACAATAGATCCCGTAAACATGTCTGTGAGTGGAATGGAAAATCCAATGGATGCCTATCGCTTCTGGTCAGCGGATTTAGTCATATAGGAGCTCAGTCAAAGCCCGCGGA
The DNA here is from genome assembly GCA_024741835.1 of Diplocarpon mali. NCBI lineage: Eukaryota > Fungi > Ascomycota > Leotiomycetes > Helotiales > Drepanopezizaceae > Diplocarpon > Diplocarpon mali. The sequence continues at coordinate 3,544 of JAENRP010000354.1, read as the reverse complement.
GGACATCGCCAACGGCAAAACTGAAGAGGCACAGGATACACTTACGAAAAAGAAAGGGACGAGTATATAGTCCATGGGCGCCTGGTAATACAGCGCGTACATTCCAGCCGCGCCACCATGCTGCTCAATGTCCTCGCATTGCACGCTCCAGAGGAAATTGACTACACCACCCGCAAGAAAGGCGGCGAACAAAACAGAGCCATCGATGAATGCAGCTATGGTAACATATATGGCCAGAGCCGCTGTTGACAAGACGAAGCCCAGGTGCGGCAGAGTCCGGGAAATTCTTCTTGCGGTCGCTTCCAAATTCCCAATCTCTCTCGGCACATTCATCTCTGCTCCATTGGCCGTGTATGCCGAGATGAAGTTCCACGCGGGCTTCAGCATATACGGAGCGAGAAAGAGAGTAGCAATGAAGAGCCCAAAGCTTGCCACAATAGGCCGAGCAATCGGCCAGCCTCCAGTCCCTCCAGATCCAAGCGTGGTCACGACATTGACCATCACCAGTCCCACGACATCATCCATCATCGCAGCGCCCACAAGCACAACACCCACCTTCGTCCTTTGCAACCCAGCCGAAGACAGAATAGCAAATGTCGTACCCAGAGAGGTGGAGCAGAGCGAAGCTCCTGCAGAGAATGCTGCGAGTGGACTCGGATATGTCGTTCCAGAACGACCAGAGAAGGGTAACGCGAGGAGAATAAAGGACAGAGCAAGAGGCATCAGAAGGCCAACGGTGGCGACGGATATCGAGAGATATACGGTCTTTCGAAGAAGTGCCAGGTCCGTCTTGAGCCCGCCCTCGAAGACAAGCCCAATCAGTCCCAGGTAGCCGTATGCTTGGACTGCCTCTTGGGTTCCCGCTGAGAGCCATGATGTTCCGCCGACAGGTTGTCCCCAGATGATTCCTATTAGTATTTCACCTATGATGCCACAGTATAATAGATTGTCTAGGACATATCGGATGATATTGAGCACGAGAAGGAACGAAGCCAAGGAGAGGATTGTCGTTATCCCTGGCTCGTGATATGGAAGATATGGCATCTTGAGTGCTCAAACATCGGCAGTCAAAGCAAATAGAAAATCCAGAGAAAGAAGCCGATATCATGAGCAAAGTCACAACAGCGTAGAATAGTATTTGAGAGATTTAAGCATGGGTGAAGTTTGAAAGGGTTAGGCCTGCCCCGGAACCTTGATTTCAAGAGTCCATCTTATGTAAGCTACTTTTTCTCTCTGACGCTAAGATTACCAGCAATCAATTTTTGGCCCCGATAAGAAAAATCGCCGTGACATCCCCAGACTAACCTCCTCCTCTACACCAACTCCCACACCCCACAAAATGGACGCCCACGCGCTCCTCACCTCCCAAGGATGGCGGGGGACCGGAAATTCTCTGCATCCCACCAACAACTCCATCGGCCTCTCGCGGCCACTCCTCGTGTCGAAGAAAATCGACAATCTAGGCATCGGCAAGAAACAGCACAGTACCAGCGACATGTGGTGGATGAACGCGTTCGATAGCTCGCTGAAGGGTCTAGATACCTCGAAGGAGGGAAAGGTCACGCAGACGGTGACGAGTGGCGGGCTGGATATGGTGCAGAAGGCGGGCGCGAAGTGGGTGGGGAGTAAGGGCGGCCTGTACACGAGTTTCGTAAGGGGGGAAATGCTAGGGGGTACGATCGAGGAAACGGCTGAGATACCCGCGGGAAGTGAGAGAGGCAGGGCGAAGAAGAGGAAGAGAGAGCCGGGGGAGAGTAAGGAGGAGAGGAGGGAGAGGAGGGAGAGGAGGGCTGCGAAAAAAGCTGCTAGGGCGGAAATGGTGGAGGAACTGGTCATTGAAGCGTCCAAATCCAGCGAGCAGATGGAGAGGAGCAGCGACGATTCCGAGACAAAGGAAAAGCGGAAATCCAGGAGGGCAGCGAAACGAGCGCTCCGAGAGCTGGAATCCAGGCCCGCGCAAGAAGCAAGCAAAGACGTCGAGCTGGCAGATGCAGAAGTATCAGAAACAAAGGAGGCGCGCAAGGAACGGCGGCGGCTGAGGAAGCTCGCCAAAGCTGTCCTGCAAAAGGAACGAGAAGCCGCGCCCGAGAAATCGAAGGAGAAGAGGCGGAGGAAGGAATAATCATACTCTCATGGGTTTGGGCATCAGCATGGCGTGTTGGGGTATATATTCGCTTGCAGCGCTTTCACAATTCAAGGCTCCTTGGGTATCTTGCCCGGCTTGTTCGACAATAGCCAGGGTCTCCTCTCCCAGAACTCGTCCCGGATGATATCTACATGGTGAACCGTGATCCTCGCTTTAGCTCTCCGCTTCCTGTCCTTCTCCTCTTGCGTCTTGGACAGAGCGAGTTCTTCTACGGTCTGGACTGAGCCTTCGTCTGTGATTTCTGGTGCTGCTCCGGGCTCGACTAGCTCGTACTGGGGCTTGTTAGGACGATTGGATGCTGGTCAGCAGGAGGACGTACGTCTCGGAATACTACACTGCCTTTCTTGTAGATCTCTGGCTCGTTATTGTAGTTGACCTTGAACCTCGAGAACAGAATCTCGTTCTTATCCGCCGCCAACGAGCCCTGGAGGGTCAGCACCCGTCTTATCTTCCCACCTAGAACCAGACTACTCACAGCTAACTCCTTCTCCGCGCCCTTGGCATCAAACCCGCCATTTTGGATCAACGCCCAAAACGTCGTATTGTAAAGATTGTTAATATGACCTCTCCGGTCAGCTAACAAGCCAGACCACACACTCCAGAGAGAGAACTCACAGTCAACCTGTCGCCAGCTCATGTAGTCCCTCAAGTTTTGCACGCTCGGATACTGGACCGCTCTCCCATCAAAACTCGGGAGGGGCGCCGAGAGCGGCACGTCTAGGAAGTGTGCGGACCAAAGATGGATATAGTATGCGGTGAAAGTCGACAGAACCGTCGTCACCAGTTTGCTGGATCCGCATCAGCATTCCGAGTTGCAGTCGATGTACAGGGAAGAGCCAGAGGAGAGCCGGTCATACCTAGACCGCCGTTCGAACAGCGTGCTGGATCTATGGAATACGAAACTTTTCATTTACTCTCGAATCAGCCCATCTCGTCCGAATCCCATGCATGCGAGAGAAGCGGAAGAGGTGGAGGGGAGCACCTGTATTCGTCGCTAACCCCATACGCAATCACGATATCCGGCATCTCGTTCATGACAGCCATAGCGGCCGCATTCATGAGATCCAGAGCTCGGCGATCGTTCGGTTTCTCGAAGGCGTACCTGTCCGAGAACCTAGCATTCACTCATAAGTCCATTTTCCTTCTTTCCCTCTTTCTTTCTTCATTCATTCTTTCTTTTCATCCCCCTTGACTCCCGAACGGGACTTCAACTTCCAGGGGGGCGTGGGAAACGTACTTGTGGAATCCGCGCCCGTCGATGCGCACCACGATCCAGGTGTTGGGGATCAGCGAGTCGGGCTGCTCGAAGGCTTTGACGTATTCGTATCTGTAGCTGGCGTTGGTAGTGCGAGATGAAAGAGGGAGAGGGAGAGGGAGAGGGAGAGGGAGAGGGAGAGG
>JAENRP010000353.1:0-31438 GCA_024741835.1 Diplocarpon mali | reverse complement strand
ATATATATAAAATATAAAAAAGGAACGATCGTTATCAACTTGCGCTTCCTTCATCATATTCCCAAAGCTACACGAAACAGTAGTTACCTCAGGTGTCCCGATGGAATAGCGGGCTGCTATGCACAAAGTTACCCGACTGTCTGGAATATGCATCACCGGAGCCCCATCGTCCCCAAAGGTGGAGACTGGCAACTGAATCGTTAACCGTGACTATCCCTCGTCCGACTTCGCCCGAGCAACAAACATACATCAATGGGTATCAACGCCTCAGAAACACAGAAAGAAGAAAAAGACATGATCCCAGGCCACATGGTCAACTATCAAAGGTACCAATCGAAGCTCAGACTGTCGACAATCCCAGGCTTCCAAGAAAGCCTTCACTTCCATCCACCACGGGAATGCGACTTCAGTTCCCGCGCCGTATCGATCTGGGCCTTGAAATCGTGATAGAGCGTCTGGATCTTCCCCTCCTCGCCCCATTGGTCGACTACCCTGTTGGCAAGCCTAAGAACACATTAGCGAGGCCATGCCAGATTGGAAGATTGTAGCTCTCACTTCATTCTCTTATTAGTACTCATCTTGTCCCGCTCAGCCAACCTGCGGGGTTTCAGATAGCCTTCATTCTCCAAGTTTCGGACGACCCAATCATTGAGATGCCACTTCCAGTGCAGCAGCGTGTGAGCCTGTTCTGCATTCTGAGCGCATACACTAACATCAATCGATCAGTGACAAACTCGGTCCGAATTCTACTAAAACCTACCTCCCCGACATCCAGATTTTATTTTGGCTCACAAGCTTCTGGCCATTACAGTCCACGCTGCCCTCATCGCTTTCCGAATCCTCCTTATCGTCCTCCTCGTCAGATTCATCGTCGCTAATATCTTCCAGCTTGGTCGGGTCGTATGCTTTCCCATAGAATCGCAGAGCCTTGGATGGGTTGTGAGATCTGTGATTGCACGGTTCACACTTAGCCTCGCCGAGTATGTCGATCCCCTCTCCGGATGCCAAATCGTTTTTTTCGAGTAGAGGCCTAGCGAACACAGCTCTCGTAAATTCGGCCGTCCATGCTGTCGAGACAAACTTGCTGGTCGCGAGCCCGCGGCATTCGAAATCGCTGGATTGGTCAGTCATTATTTGGAAGTTCCGAGATGAAGAGATCGGAGGTCTTACACTTTGGTGAAGGCTTGTGTATATACTTCATCCTCCCATCTGAATCCTGGATTCAGCTTATTCTGGATCATCCACTCCACCACGTCCCGGAAGTGTTCTTTCAGAGGCTTGTGAGCGGCGTGCGTGAATTCATGAGGCATCAAAGCAGTGTAATCAGGGACTCCAAGAGGACCCTCGTCGTCATCAACAATGAAATCCGATTCTCCAGCTTGCTCATCACTGCTGTCTCCCCTTTGCCTCCTTGACTTAGTCTGCTTGCGTACTCGCGTTGCAGGAACCTCATCTTCCTCGTCGTCATCAAACACATCTAGTTTCTGAAAATCCTCATCCTCCCCATCGTCTTCTGATTCAGACTCCGTCAATTCCTCTATGTCCTCCCCGGCACGTCGGCGTTTCAATAGCTCCATCTGCTTCTCCTTTTCAGTACGGTGCCTGCGAGTCTTTTGCTGCCTGGTGGCGCGGATAGGAGTTGCTGAGTCCCCTGGAGTCTCTGGGCGGGCCCTGCCCTTGCCTTTTGCCTTCTGTCTTTGAGGGACGTCTGCGGAAGAAAGCTGCTCATTTTCGATTCCCTCTTCTTGCGTGGGCGCAAATCGTTTTCTTTTCAATGGGGATGGCAGAATAATATCCGAATCATCCGAATCATCCGATTCTGTTGCTTGTCTAGCACGCTTCAACGGTGATAACATAGGCTCCCCTTCGCCGCCGTCGTCATCATCTTCATCATCCTGTATAATATTGACTCGACGGCCCTTCAGAGGGGAAGATCTGACATCTTCATCTGAATCCGATTCGGAGCTTGTAGGTTTGTGTAAAGGTACTTGTGATCTCTTTGTTGAAGACACACAGAGATCGTCAATAACATCGTCATTTATCCCTTTAAATGCGGGTTCTATCAGACCCTTCGCTACAACAGCCACTTTCTCCTTTCTACCGTTCAACTCCGATCGCGGACGCTGCAGCTCATCTTCACTCGTATCCGACAGTGGTGCCGCCTTCTTGAGTCTAGCAGAAGTTCTTCTTATGGCCGCGGTTTTATTGGGCGTAATCTTCGTAGCTCTCTTTGAAGCCGATGCCCGATCGCTATTCGAAGGCTCGGCATTGTTTTGCGCTCGCGATCGTGTCGACATTGGAGTGTAGGTCTTTGGTTCACTATCCGACAACTCAATGAAGGCAGGTTTTTTATTCGCGGCCCTGCTTTTTCGGGTGAAAGTGTTGTCTTCTACCACAGACCCATCTGAAGAATCTACAGCACCATCAATACGTGCCGCGCTCTTCTGCTTCTTCTTGTGAGGGCCTAAAAAGCCAGACCCTCTAATGCTTTGCGTAGATCTGATAATGCTTTCGTCGGAGTCGTCGGAGTCGTCAGAGTCTTGCGTGGTTTCTAAAAAACCAGATTAGAACATGCAGGCGATATACTGAAGATAAGCGAAGTCGAGTTCATATGTATATGCAAATCAACGACGTCGCAACCTAGGACTTACCAGCCGAGACAGGCCTCGCCTGTGAGCTCTTCGCAGGCGTGGGGAAAGGTTTAAACAACTTCTTCGCCATGTTCTTCTTCCCCATAGCTTTCGCCAGCGCACTCGACCCCAAGAGCTCGTCCTCGCTATCATCCTCAACGTGACGAGGTACTTTACTCTTGCCACCCTTGATTTCGTACCGTACTTTCGCGGGGGTCCTGTTTGAGCCAGCTGGCGAGGAGCTACCGAGCGATTCGAACGTGAGACGAGTCTGCTGCTTGCGGCGAGCTTTACGCGCGATGTTATTGGGCATTTTTGCTAGTCCGTGTAATTGTCTTGAGAGGGCTGCAGCGCTGAGGTGGGGTGAAATCTTTGTTCAGATGTTGATACGTAGGGATGAGGTGCCGATTGACGGGTAAGCAGCAACCGGGAAATAGGCGTGGATGTTTTTGAGGTGAGGTGATAGGCATTGGAGAAGATGGCTGTTAAGGTTAATGGCGAACAGTGGCGCAAAAAGTCGAGATGCGCCCGCGAAAACTCGCGTCAGCACGTGAAAATAGTTTAGTGGGGAAGATGACAATCCATCCGCTTTTTGACGTCAATTGAATGTCTAGGACGTGAAGATCTTCAATCATGATATACCGCGCTCATCACCAGAACCATATATCTTCAGCAGAGCTTGACCTAGACCCGACTTTATTCTTAAAACTCCATCCAGAAATTGTTCGTGGAGAAAAATTAACTTTCCACCCACTGTCATGTTTGACATGACTTCAGAAATTCATCTCTCCTCACTCAATATCAAATCCCGGTCCCCCCTCCAGAGCACCCCCACCTCCACATCTTCCCTTTCACCTCATTCTTTCCAGCCGACACCTCTTCCACCGTCTCATGCACCTCCTTCGCCGGACTGACTCCACACATTAGACCCAGGCTCTGCGCCAGCTATTTCGTGACCGGCGGAGGTGGGATTATCGGTAAGAAGCGAGGCAGCAGTACGAGGACTGGGAGGAGCACAATCAGCGCTGTAACGAAGCGCCGAGAATCGTCATGCCGGTCCCGTGGTTCGGGATCAGCCCAGCATTTACTTGGAAAGTGTTGGTGTCCGCACAAGCAGGGTGTCCCAGAGCGAGAGTCGAGTTTCCTTGCACAGGCGAGTCCAGCTTCTCCCCCAGAAACTGCTCTGCCCTCCTAGAGTCCAGCGACGCAAGAACATGGATTAGTGGCCGCCGACACCGCCAGCAGAGCGAGCCGAGAGCCCGGCGGGATCAGATGTTTAATCGAGATGATCGGTGCTGGGAAATAGTAAGAGTAGAACAGACGCTGCCACTAGAGACCCACTCATCGTAGCCCGTGAATATAGCCAGGTGTTTCTTGTCCTGGTGGAATGATTTGTGCTTCACTACAAAGCTTGAAATTCCTCAAATGAGAAATTTCAGCTATCGGTATAGTGCAGTAACTGTTGGTTGATTTGATATAGAATTGTATAGGACTAGCGATCCATTTAGATACAGACCATCATGGCATTCGCTTGCCGAACCCAGCGTCGATTAACATCTGAGCATGTGCCCCCATGGGTCTGTTCTATATTACACAATGCTGCCGCTTCGTGTCTTGGAGAGCAGGTCGTATCTTTCAGTGCTCTGGCTTCAGCACGATCGAATCAAAATTAAGAGTAAGTCCCTGGCCCCAAGCCTTCATCTTACTAAAGATATCCTGCACGCCTTTCATTGCATCCATACTCTGCGCTTCTATCGCTGATTTGGTCCCATATTCCGCCACAGTAATATTCCCTACGAAAGGGTGGAAAGGCCACTCGTCAGCATCACACTCATCCCATTTCCCGTCGACTAACTCTCTGCCTTTACCACCTTTGACAGGGTGTGGCGGTAGTTTTCCACGCGCCAAATAATCCCGTACCTTTCCAATAGTGCATTTTGACACTGCTGCGAGACTACAGTGGCCCATCGAGTGCTGCTCAATCAGACCAGCGTCAACGAATTTGCGTGCCATCTTGACGCCAGCTGCCAATGGGGTGACAGGGTCCGCAGTATTGCTGATGAAGAGCAGTGGAAATGCCGTTTTGATTGGATCTGCTTTGTGCGAGAGATGGTCGTCCCAACGCATTGGTGGGTCGACTGCTTTCACGGGGTAGGCATTGCAGCCTATCATCACAGTCATCCAGACATCAGCCCACGAGGATTCTTTTGCCATTTTCTCGTATATGTTTTGAAGCTCTGGAAGGGTATCATTGAACTATACAAAAGGATTAGAGAGATCATTTAGCGCAGCGGTTTGACTCTTACGGGATATCGTTTGTCGCTACACATGATAGCAATCTGTGCCTCATTTGGAAAGACTTCGGCTGGTATATTTGCTGCACAGAATGGCTCAGGTTCGGGGAGAGGGAAGATCTGAGCAAGAACATCATCATTTCCACGATCCAGTTGATCAAAGATAGACGCGACGCCCATGAATCCTACATTCGGACTGTAAAGCACTCCGAACAGGATCATACGAAGTTGGCTGAGAGTTATGATGACTGGTTGTTTCGAAACTGGATGAACTGTAGTCACGGGGGTCCTTTCTATTCTAGTTAGTATATCCCGAAATCTGTTTTCGATGTCCACTACTTGGTCTCCAGCACGATAGAGCGCGCACGTCTCTTTCGCTTTGTGACAGTAGTATGGGAAAGAGTTGGAGATTTTATCCGCGTCTCCAATACTACCACGCCAGACGGGTGACACGTAATGATCAGCATCAACCACGCCATCTTCATACATATCAGCCGTCTTCTTGTGGAAGCTGGGTTGGAGAAACTTACCGAGAATAACTCGACCGACTCGATCGGGAAACATAGCCGCAAAAGTTGCTCCGAGAAGTGTCTAGAGTGTCCTGGTCAGCAGTAGTGTAGTGAGTTGAGAAGATAACGGACCCCGTAGCTGAAACCCCAGTATACAAGCTTCCCCTTTGTGTTGATGCTGACTGCACTCTCAGTGGTGGCTCCCTCGACCTCCTCGTCCTCAACGTCAGAATCGCCGATCCTCTCTCTCCACCCATCCCAGGCATCAACTATGCTAAGCATATCTCTTGCAACACTTGGTGTATGGGAATATTTCAGAATGCTATCGCTCCCATAGACAGCATCCTTCTCGCCACATAGCTTTGCCACTGTCCTCGCTCTGAGATCAAGCTTCTCTAAAGAGTCGACACTCGAATTGACGTTTCCGATTCCTGACCCTGCCATTGCCCACAACATGCGGTGGAAGTTACCGCGAATATAATCCTCACCGTTACCTACCGAATCATCATGATCTGGGCCTGCCAGTGGGTAGGAGAAGCAATCTGCTCGCGGTGACGTGGCGCCAACACCTCGAGGGTCGAAGCCGATGATATCTTGTTCCTCTCCCACCACTTTTTGCAGCAGAGGTCCCGCTACTGACGCGAACGCCGCACCCGGCCCTCCTGGCCCCCCAGGGTTGAGAATCAGAGGCGAAGTAGATGCCTTTCTAGATCCCTTGTGCTTACCTGGCACTAAGAGTAGTGCAATATGCACCTTTGGGTTATTTGACGAAGCGTTCAGTGGGCGGTTGTAATCCATTGGTACTGTGAGTCTAGAACAGTACTTGTCTTCAAAGCATGAGTGCCATTCTAGCTTTTCACTTGGTTCAATCTAGTTATACGTGAGCTCTCCATATCACGTTCGTGGTGAGGGGAACTAACTGTATCAAAACTCGTGTGTTTGTCTCCGCTTCTTCCACTTCCACCGGTCGTGGCAAGGTTACGCCCGTGACCCTCAAATACGGTGGGAATTATGCCGCAGGACCACCAAATAAGTAGTCCTACGGCAATGACAATAATATTCTTCGCATCCTGGCGTCTGTGACATGCCGTGCGTATACAGGACCCGTGACTTGGTTTGAGGTCATGACCGGGGACACCCGGTTTCTCTTTGAGGTGAATGGCCTGGAGAGCCTGCGAATCCATGATGAGTTAATTGCTTTTCTCGGGGTTTATGATGATTGAAAGATGTAATCAGGTTCATCAGAAAGAAGGAACAATTCTCTCTCTTAGAATGACGAGAGGTCATCTCAAATCCAGACAACGCCTTGGACGAGTATCGTTTAACCGGCAGCAGCGTTATGGGGATCGGGCCATGACGAATCCAAATCCTCTCAATTGGAGTTGTCAATCTGATGTTTCATCGAGATACTTCGCACATGCATACCCGACCCCGCATTGACTGATCCAATCACAACGGATTGTCCACGTGCCCAGAGAGCAAGGATGGACGAGCTTCCCTCCGTCATAGCAAAATAAACAAACTCCCAGGTGCTGAATGATCCAGAGGAATACTGCTTACTAGCCGCCAACCAGCAATCAGACTCGCACAAACAGGTGAGTCTGGAGAGTGAATTCGGTAGAGCAACTGGCGCGATTGAAACTTTATCCTTATGACGGAATACCGATAGCATCCAACAGCTACTACACAGGTACTTATCAAGGTGGGGCAGCATGTTAATATATATGTAAGTATAAATAGGTATATACAAGTATACATGAGTTTATATATATATATATATATATATATACATACTTACACATAACATGAGCTCAGCCCTTGATAATCTGCCGTTGCTTCGTACTTACCCCATCATTAAACGTCCCGCGTATAAACTCTGCCAGCATTGGGTAGTTCTTCGAGCCCTCCAAGGGTTTACGTCCCACCAGGCCTTTTGACACGTCTGCGATAGTCCATCCAGAACCATGACTTCAAGTTCATTGCCGCGAAAACCTTTCGAGTGATGAACCTACCGGGTATTGGCGTCAAGTCGATTCTGCCCACCTTAATTAAAGCTATCAAGGTCAATCGAAGCTAGCCAACCTTAAAGAATCGAGCCTTCGTTCCGAAACCTTGAAACAGCGAAGATGCACAGCCCCCTCTCTGTATCGACATCCATGGCAGAGGATTCGCTATCATGAGCCCAATTGCGAACGACAGGTTCTGCTCCGAATTCTCGACCAAGAACAAGGTCTCCCAGATCGCAGTCGACCATCCCAAATCACCTAAACACCCCTTCATAGCCGCTATCCAGCCGGTGACGGAGATCTCCAAGGAGATGCGGGAGGGTGGGATTTTGCCATTCGATAAGAAAGCTGCTATCGGAGGCTTCAGTGCAGGGGCAAACCTCGCATTTTCTGTGCGCTGAGGTAAGTTAAGAGCCTCAAAGGGAGGGGAGCAGATGCCGTAGCCTACTAACCCCCTAGCAATTAGAATATATCTATCCGGGAAAACTGGCAATCAAATTTGAGGATTCTCCGCCCAATTTCCAAGAGAAAAACACTCTCTGCTTCGGGCTATACATACTAAACCTCTGGAACAAATCCAGGAGACCCACTACTTAGTATTGCTTTTGCGCCGAGAGACAGGCTCCCACCGGAGCTGTTCATCATCGAACGTGAGCTGAATATGCTCCGTGGAGAGGCCGAGCTTATGGCGAAGTATTTGGCACGATTTGGCACTAATAAGAGGGTTGGGACAGGGCTCGTTTGGGAGCAGAACGGGGCCAAGTGGGAGAAAATCCTGGGAGAAGGGCATGGTGAGTTAGGATCTGGAGTCTCCAAATGGTTTCTAATATATCACCCAGCCGTTGGTGCTACCCCGGCATCTGGGGCCAAGGCCGTCCGGGTCGCATAGCGGAGAGAGGAAATGCACGCTCTTGTGGCTAGGTGGCTCTATCGAAGAGTCTACGTCCAAAGAAAGCACGTGTAAGGAACTGCCCACGTTGAAGCTGTCCCGAATACTTACTATAGGAATGTCCTGAGTATTGGACCATCTACAGACTGCCTCCGAAGATCCTAACCGAACGAGTCCAGCGAATCAGAGACGTATCGTGAACGTTCTCGATGATGCGGTGAGCTTTGAATATCATGGTTGTGAGCTCGTTGTGTCTTTTCTTGGGATTGCTTTACCTGATCGTCCCGCCTGCAGGTGTTTCCCGTATCAGTATCAGTGTCGTGGGAAGGGATGCTAGCTTCTCAACTTTTCTCATCTTGTTTCTATCTCCCTGATTCTTCCTCCGGCCTATTGGTCGGACGGATAAACTCGCTCCAGTGTTTTGGCGTTTTTACACTCTGGGCGCCCATGAAGGCGACCAACAAACAAGAACGCGGTGCTCCATCGTCAGCCACAATCCTCGTCACCATCTGAGATGGGCGATCTGCGGCTCCAAGAACAATCCAGCGGCTGGGTGTTGCTTGCAAGCCCGCAGACTGATGGGTGAAGGGTTTCGTTGTTTCCCGAGCTTCGCAGCGCTCGGTTGATTCCATGAATAACTCGGCTGACGTTCGAAACAGCGTCTGGAAAGGTTCCTGATCGCGACCACCTTCTTAGCGTGTGGCGGTCTCACATGCCCCTCACGTGTCATTTGCGCCAAGTGGCAACGCAATTGAACCAAGTGAAGCTTGAATGAACCGAAGCTTCACCAAGCAACCCAAGCAATTGCTCGCCGTGGAGCATTTAGGCGTTGGTAGGCCGGCATGCAGGGCGGCGTACCAAGCATTCGAGGCGGGGAGAGATGGCGATTGCCGAGATATCTTACTCCTGGACCCGTGGTCCTGAGGGGTGTTTTGGGCAATATCGCCAAGTTTCTCGAAGCGTTGGCCAAACCGGTGCATGGCAACCAAGACTCTTGACCCGGATTCCCATGAGGTATGTGTAGACTGGGCGAGCATCGATTGATGTTTGATTGAAGGGTAAGGGAGCTACAGGTAAGGTATTGCACTGCTGCATCTCGAAGGCGTCTGGGTTGGTCTGTTTGGGCGAGTCAACGGGTATGGTCGTGCGAGGGGGGATGGAGGCAGCACGGTAACAGGAGACGCTACGGCCTCCTCAGACGCCGAGAGCATTAGCAAGTATCAAAATCTCCGGCCAAGTCCTTCCACGAGCCATTTCATCACCCACGCCAAACGCGGTCGCGACCTGGTTCGAGTAGCCAAGTCTCTCGTCCCAAGCTGAAGGGGACAATGCTGGACGATGCTGGACGATGCTGACGATGCTGGACGATGCTGGATGATACTGAACGACGCTGGACAATGCTGGGTACCTCCCGAGCTCACTTGTCAACTCCTCATCCTGGCGCGCACCGGTCGTATCACTTGGCGTTTCTTCGCACATTGGCATTGTTGTTGGCTTGGGCCATTAGCCCATTGGCCAAACTCTCCTCCGAGTCTCGACAGATCAAGAATCTGAGCTACACTGGGCTTTCCAGACCACTTGGAGCCACGGGCATATCCTCGCAGCAGCATCTTGCTTGTCTGTATGGGCTGCAGTCTGGGCCGTGCATCAGGGAGCCATTTGGGGCATTCGGCCTAGTGCTCAGCGAGGCCCTCTCGGCATACTTTGGTATAAATGTCTTCTTCATGCCATCTTATCCTTTTCGTTCCGCAGCTGTGCTCGAATCGTTGTTTTTTTTTCGTACCCCGTTACTATCAAGAAGCTTGACGCTCTCGATCTTTTGTTTTTTTCTTCCTATCCCCCCTCCCTTCAAAACCTCGATAATCCTTTAATCTTGTTCCTCCAACGCATCGTCTTCGAATTGTGCATTTCGCCAGCCAGCCGCAGCCATGCTGTCAAATTATCTTCTCGCCTTCGCTCTCTTCGCGCCCTCCCTCAACGCCCTCCCGCTCAACATCAATCTCGGAGCCTACTCGCCAGCCCTGGTAGTCGGTGATGGTGAAATATCTTTCGGAGGTAGGCAAGACGTCTCCAACTTGATGAACGCGCTACAAGGTGCCTCCCAAGGTGCCGCTCAAGCTGCAGCCACGGCCGCTGCCCCAGCTCCGCCTGCTGCTGCGGCTCCTGCGCAAGCACCAGCCGCAGCGGCAGCCGTCCAGCCCGCCGATTCCACGTCGATCCAAACCGCCCCGGCCGACCAGGCCGCTCAGGTCACGGCCCTCCAGGGCATGGGCAAGGAGATCGCTCCTCGAGTCGTCCAGCTGCACGCCACCGCCCACAAAAGAGATCTCCAGGGATTCAACGCGGCCCTGAACTACGCCTCGGCCGCCCTGAAGACGAGCCCCGAGGTACAACTCGGCACAGGCAAAGAGGGATCCGGCGTTGGCATCACCCAGAAGGCTGGTGCAGCCAGGGTGTCCGCTCCACGCGCGAGAAGGGAGGTCGTGGCTCGGGACTTCTTCTCGCCCAAGATGAAGACGACCGTCACGACCATGTTTGTCCGTGGTGGCTCCCTGGCCGTTGAAGGTACATGCGGCGTGTCCCTGGCCCCACGCTGATCGAGTCTGACATTTCTACAGAAGGCAGCCAGGACTCGTCGCTGGAGAAGCGTGAACCAGCCGAACCAAACCCCTCCGCAATCGACCATGTCAACCTCAACATGGCCGAAGGACAGATCGCGGAGCTGACCTTTGTCGAAACCAAAGAGGTGGACGCGGACGACGCGGACGAGGAAGATGAGTGAAAATGCAGCCCACGCGAACAGTGCTTCTCTGAACGAGGGCGCGAGTGGGGTTGGACAGGATGTCATTATGGAAGGGCATGATTAGGTTGGAAGGCTCTATTGCGGTATTGTAATCTCCGAGCAAGCACAAACAGATTATTATTATTATTATTTTTTTCGCTGGGCGTAACTGGTTGGCGCTTCGGTCTGCTTCCGATCTTTGCAGAGAGATACCTGACCGGGGAGGAAAAGAAAAAAGGACAGGGGTGCACTTCCTAGATAGTAGGGGAATGAAAAGACTCCAGAGTCGTCTGTCTGCTCTGCTCGATTCTCCTGCGGAATTCCCTCCCTTCTTCGTCTCCCGGCTCGCATCTCGGGCGGGACTTGCGACTTACTCGACGTTGCTCTGGCTTAGCCTCCCCGCCATGGCCACACCCGCCCAGGCCTGTCGGGTGAAACGAGGCCTCGGTGGCGGTGCCCAAGCGAAAGGCTTCATGCGAACAAGAGAGCGAGTAGTCATGACACTCTGGAAAGCGCAGGCTGGGAGGGAGGGCTCGGACTTTCCAAGACACTGCTGAAATCTCGCCGAGATGCTCGCAGCCGGGTGGTCATGGACTGGCTGCTCGAGTGCTGGCTCTGGGGATACCGTTGCCACCGCTGGAGATCAGGATGGCGGCCGTTCCAACTCGATGGTTCAAGACCGTCTCCCCTCCCACCTGGAACAAAGCGGATGCAACAGAAACCCAAGCGACCAAACGGCCGTCTGGCTCCTGCTTGACCCTTCCGAGGTGCTGGGTGAGCGATGCCGATGTGGAGTGCCGCGCTTGTCGTCCCCAGGCAGACGGTCGCGAGCATGTCCTCGCTGACAAGGCGGGTGTGTTTTGGGATATCTCGGTGCGCTGTGAAACATCCGCAGGGGGAGCTCCGAGGAGCCTTTCAGAACAGGAATCGGACTTTCTGTTCGACGACGAGACCTCGACTGCTGCTGCTGCTGCTGCTGTTGTCTAGCGGACATGCTTCGACTTCTCTCACCCAGAGCGTCCGAGGTCTCTGATGAGACGCGTCGGTCACCTTCCAGCATCCTGCGACCTGGACCCTGCCCAGATATCTCCCTTCCCCGGGTGTGGACGCGGGTGGGCTGGCATTTGAGGGTTATCGAAGCATTGCAGATGAGCAGCAGAGCTATTGATTGCACGTAGGCGTGGGCGTGGGCGTTGGCGTGTGTAAACGGCGCGGTAAACGGCTCGCTTGCTTGAGTGCTTTGTCCCGACTGCTGTGAAGCCGTGGGAAGTCACAAGGAACGGCCTGGGTAGGGAAGAGAAGTTGGCCTGGGCTCTGCAAAGCTTTTCGGAGCCCGGGTTCGGACGGGCTCCTGAACCTGTTTCCGGTTTTCTTGAACTTACCACGTTGTGATCTTGGTTTGAAGGAACTTTGGTTGAAGATTTGAAAACTTTTTCGATGCTGGCTTTGAACCGAAGGTCTGCGGGTTGACTACCTACCTTGGTATGTCTTGTTGGACTCCGTGTTTGTTCGGATTTGTCATGTTATTGGGCGGGACGTTTGTGCCTCTGCCACGCGAGAGTTGAAGGTCCAAAAATGTGTGCAGGACTTGGGGATGATTACCTAGAAATCCGGCAGCGTCAAAGGTAGGCTCTGGCTTCCTAGGAGGTCCACTCAAGGTGTATGGGAGGACGGGGACGGCTTCGGAATGGTTATGAACCACGCTTTTCATCTGCAGAAAACGTGGGGTTTGTTATATCTCGCTATAAACAATCAAACGTTCTTGGCAGCCCCGTTTGCAATCTGGGTCGACTGGTAGTTGGTTCGTCTTAGTGAAGTACTTGGTCCAGGAGAAGCGAGGCGATGGAGTGAGAGCTATCACCAATGGATGAAATCTTGGCCAAGGAAGTACTCATACCGGGGGAGCGTCCAAGACTAGGGACACAATCAGACTAGATGGAGACGAGACTCCAGAGCGGCAGCTTCATCTCCAGACACGACAAGCACAAATGGCTTGCCCGAGTGTCTCGGAGAAAGGTGACCATATCATATCTATCCGTCAGCTAGGCTCTGGAAACGAAGAATATTGTTCGCAAGGACGAGATCCTCGAGCCGGATTAGATTAGCACTGCAAGTGCCATCCTATGTCCAAAATCTGATGTGGATCATAACATTGATATTCCTTTCGGAATCTCTCCGACGAGGCGGCGTATACACAGCAATCCCTCGCAGTGAGCGTGGATTGAATACTTTGAGGTACGAAGCTGCTTTCGACGTGCGACGTGTCCCGGGTCCATGGATGTCTCTACTTTGGTCAAAGTCTTGTTTTTTTATTATTTGTTTGTGCCTCGAGACTGATTGCCGAGTCCGACCAGGTGACATTCTGCAGAGATTCACTGTTGACGAACATCTCGAAATGACCTACGGTACCTACAGGTTCCTTACCTACCGCGCCGTCCGTATCGTTGATGTTGATGACCTCGTCGCAAGCGGATCGTCAGGGGAAGCAATCAGCCACCGACACCATCTATGATCAATCCACAGCCGACGGGAATATCAACTTCGCCTCCACCTGCGTTGTTGGCGGGCCGTCTGGATGTATACTTGTACGCCGGCTGCGAGACCCGTTCTAATAAGTAAGTTGAGGTAAGTGAGAGACAGCTTTTGCCGCACCAAGGCGAGCGTGGAGTATCTACCCCAAGAGCTCCAGATTGATTCTGGAAAGGAAGAGGGAACAGGTAGCATTTTGCTTCTGCTGCGGCACTTTCTATTATTATTGCTGTAAGTGTACATGGGCAAGTAACAAATATAGTTCCCACGAGACTCTGAGTAGCGGGAAACCTGTTGGATTCGGGACTGGGGAGTCGGATTTGTACGAAGTACGGCGATGCGAGGCTCGGTAACAACAAAACTCGCAGTATCTTCGGCGACGGTTTATTGACTTGGGAATTTTAACGTTCAATCCACGTAGCGAGATGCGATTAAGAACCCTCCAAGGCAGCTCAGCTCGTGGGGCCCGGGAATCCTTACCCACGTGTTAGGAGATTAGCATCATGCTTACTCTGGCGGGTTGGGGAATGGTGAGAGCTCTCCACATTAGGGATTTCGATGATTTTGTTCGGGCCTGGAAGCGAGGGTAGATTTGCGAAGCGAAAATGCGCTGTTGTGTTGGCTTACGCGGCGGACGTATAACCCACTCCCGGATCCATCGCGGATCAGGGGTCAAGGTTATCTTATATGTATATTTATAATTGCTATGTATGTATATTGATTATGTGTACCTCGAACAATAGATCTCGAGATCTTCTCAATATTCTAGATTACAGCGACCTCTCAAGGTTTGAAAAGAAGCTATAAGCATCTCCTAGGGATGCGACAGGATGAGATGTGCCGCGTCCCAGGCCAACAATACACCTCATGAAAGTACACTGAGCCGCAAACGCACCTTCAGGCCCCCTTGAGAATAAGCTACAGTATTATGGTGTGTGTCTGGCTTGCGACGGTTTACACACACACACACACAGAGAGAGAGAGAGATGCTACTCACCCACAGACTTGGTAGCAGAGTCGGCGATATCATAAGAAGCAAATGATATTGTATCTCTTAGCGCGCCAGGGTCCACACAAGGTCTTTTTTATCAGAGCGCGCAAGTGGGCTGGCACCGTTTATAAATCTCGCTTCCTGCAGGCCTGACTTGAAAGGATAAACTCGGAATAAGCATCTCCTCCCTCCCGTCACCGCGTCGTTTGAAAAACGCGATACATGCCAACTCGACCGAAGATGCTGCCCGCTCAGGGGCCTCCTAGGAGGTAAGAAATCTCGTAATGCAAGCGACTTGTGTACAAAATCAAAGGTCCTCGCAGCCAGCCTTGAACTTGGGTTCTTCCCGGTCCGTATCGGTCGGAAGATGATCCTACTACGCGCGACCATATCGACGAATTATTCTTGGACGACTCATTTTCCAACAGCAATCCTTGTAGGTCGCTTTCTCGCCGCGACACTGCCTACTGTTAATAGCCTCGTGCCCGTCTCCTGCACCGATCCCTCAACTCCCCGTTTGAGTCTGCGGCAGGGCCGAGTGGCTTCAATCGTGAGCTGTCCCCCTTTGGCTGTGGGACGAGGCCGTCGACGACCCGGGCTAACGACAAAGACGTGCAAGGGATGGAGCGCTGCTTATTTCTATCAAGCCTTTTTCGTCTCTATAGAATGTTTGGAGCAGAAGGAGCGGCTAAAGGACAAAGAGTGTATAAGTAGCACTGTTTCTTTACTCTTGTTCAGTAGAAATCAGAGCTTCTCTCTCCCCCNCTTCTCTCTCTATCATGGCTTGGGTTTTGCTGGCTGCAGTGGGTTTGCCGGTGGCTTTGGCGCTTGGCACGTTCAAGACTTGTGTAAATCCATTGCTGAGTTGCGGAGCTCTGGTCTCAACCGACCTCTGCTGCTTCAACTCTCCGGGAGGCCAACTTCTGCTAACCCAAGTCTGGGACTCCAATCCAGCCGTAGGCAAATTCTCGGGTATGTCGATATCTTATCCAATTCCCAAGACTTGCCTGGTTACTCACTTTCTACTCAAGGACCTGAAAAGTCATGGACAATCCATGGCTTCTGGCCTAACCTCTGTGACGGCACATTTGAAGAAAGTTGCGACCCATCTCGGTATGCAAATTATTCACCGCAGCACTCAGCATCTCTGACACTGTGCCAGAAAATATACCAAGATTAGCGACATCTTGAAGACATTCGGCCAGACCGAGCTTCTTTCGGACATGCACACCTTGTGGCCGCCTGGCAGGAAAGGAGACGAAGAAGCCTTCTGGGAGCGTGAATGGGATAAGCACGGAACTTGCATCAGCAGCCTAGCCCCAAGCTGCTACAACGACTATACCCCACAGCAGGAGGTCGTCGACTACTTCCAAAGTGCTGTAAACCTCTACAAGAAGATCGACAGCTACAAGGTACCGACTTTCCTCGACACTCTCCCCCGAAGTGATGCTGATGATGCCCTCACCTTAACAGTTTCTCGCAGAAGCAGGCATCTTCCCCTCAGCCACGAAAACCTACACCGCATCCGAGATCTCCGAAGCTCTTAAGAGAGGATTCGGCCACGACGTTGCAATCCGGTGCAGTGGCTACACCCTCCACGAAATATCTTACACCTTCCGTGTCCGTGGCTCTGTGCCAACAGGCACATTCGAAGCCACCACTCCTGTAGGAGTACCAGTAACATGCCCCGCGGCTGACATCAGATACGTGCCGAAAACCGGCGAAATCGCCCTCATGTTGGGCCCCCCCCCATTACCGGCTTCCGTAGCCCCGATTCCATTCTATGGAAAGGGAATACTGGAAGTCATTCTCGATAGAGAGCAGGACAAACAGAGAGGGTGCTTGATCCGCTCGGGGAGTTGGTATACGAGGGTGAATTGTGCAACCTTCACCGCTATCCCGATTACATCTGGTAAGACAACCCCATGCTTCACTTTATTTGTTTTCCACAGGCCGATTTCCGGAGCGTTCAGCTGCTAATAATCTTCGGTAGGGTCGGGCTTCACATTGCGGACGGTGAGCGGGCCATGTCAAATTCAAGAACACAAACTCGTTTGCGACCCCAAAATCTATGTGCCCACAATTTTCACTGTAAGATCAAGATAATGTCTGACAGAGTGTCAGCAGGTGCTAATGCAAAAACACAGAGCCGCAACGGACTACTTGAATATGGGGAGTCGAATCTTTTTTTCGCTGCTGCTATTCCAGCCGGGTCCGAAAAGCTCGGTATTTATACTGCTTTACATAAGGCAGGAATGGCGGTAAAGACCGAAACACTCAAAGAGAGAGTCAAGAAAGATGGGCTAGTCGTTTTGAAATTGAAATGGGCAATAAAGCAACCGCAAGAAACTTCTGAAGAGAACATTTGACAGAGTTCAAAACAGCACTGGCAGTGTATATAGCACCATTTGTCGCTCGTGCGTGAGCAGAATAGAAAAACGGCTGGCCAGAGTACGTCATCCCGACCATGGCGGTGAGAACAAGTAGAACAGCCGCTCAAGCACAGACATAAATTGACACACAGGCCGACCCAAACGCCTTATTCTCAATTTCCATTTGCCTAAATCCAAAACACCCGCCCGCTTATGCTGGTGATTATGCTTTACTATGCTATGCTTTCGCTTGCGCGCCAAACGTGATCAAAAGACAAGTATCCATACATTAGACAGAACACGAAGCTATGAACACAAAAGAAATCCTGGTATGATCGAAGAAATCTGGTATCTGGATGGGGAGCTTCTCCTCGGGGAGAGATATTATGACACATGTGAAGGAATCTCCAAACATCGTGATACATGCGTCATGTAGAAGAGTCAAAAATGCCCGTACTAATGAGATGATGGGTTGAGGTAGTAGTGGAGAGATACTGTTTATTGAACATAGGCTTAGCATAAGCGGTGTGATTCTTGAAGAACTAGATTTGTTTGTTAGTTGAATTGTGACATAGCGTACTCGGTCTTTTGAAGCTCACTGTCTAGTATGCGCGCCTGGCCAGCACGATCCTCGCAAGCGACCTGTAGTCCACCGCCCTCGATGAAGTTCAAAACAACACTATTTGGCAACTCTTGCATTTCGACATCGGGAATACAGGGCATTCTGAACTCGCTGAGATGGAAGCGGCGAGTGGCTACTCCGGCACTCGACTTGTCCCGAGCGGAGAGAGCAGGAGAGATGATAAGAAATCCCTGCGAATCGAGTAGCATTGACCGTCGTTTCCAGAGCAAGCTGTCGGGAAATTGGACGTTCACATCACCGATATCGACATCCGCGGGTGACATAGGATTATTACAAGGGTGCAAGGGGTCAAGCGACGGGGTGCTGCTGGACTGAAGAGGTTCTAATTCTTCGCGAACGGTGGGCGATATCGCGTGTGTGATTGTCTTTCGGCTTGCTGTTAGTGAGGAAGACATTCGACGAATGATTCGGCTCGCTCTGTTTGGCTTCTTATCGGCCTTCTCGTCGCTAGTAGAGGACGATGAACCGGCGGTAGGTGGTGGAGATAAAGACTGTCCTTGATCGCGATTGGATGATGAGACTCGACTAGTAGATATTGGCCCCTGGTGTGCAGGAGATGGATGAACTGACGGTGGGTGCGATGGGGACCTCACGGAAGGAGATGGAGTGGAAGGTTCTATAGTTGCAATTGGCCGGCGGCATTCAGAGAATGAAGATCGACGATCGCTGATGAAATCTTTGATAACATTCATTGAAGACCTCTGCTCTTTAGTCGTTGTCTTGGACGACGTTGATGAGCGTCTGTCATCGGAATGCCGTCGCTCCTGCATTGTCTCTTTTGGAGGCTGAACGATAGCTTTCTGATGATCAATCACCAGAGGAGATTGTTTGAGATCCAAAGGCTTATACTCTAATGGATCTCTCCCTGCTTCTGTTGGGGCTGGAAAGGGCTGTGAGGGGTCCCGGATTATACGTGCAGTTACTGATACGGATTCTGGCCGGGATCGGGCAGCTTGACTTGGCGGAACAATACCAGACGTGAAAGAATCCAGTCGATTTCGAACGGATCCGGATCGGTCTATCGCTTTATCGGTATCTTTCGAGCCTTCAGGAGACGCTGGGGGGGATTTTCGAGTCAAAGAACTCGCACGCTCTGTAACAGACGACGATTTTCCACGCGCGCTCCCTCTTCGAACCGAAAAGAAGGATGTTGATGCTGCTTGCGGAGGGCCGGTAGTTCCTGTAGGTGATGCGTCAGGGGCCAAGCTTGACAGCTTTTCAAGGGCCTTGATCCTCTGAGATATTCCAGATCCAAGATTGACCTTCATGGCTATAGGCTTGCTCTGCTGTTGATTGATACGTTTTAGATAGGCATCGCCGGCAGAAATAGATCTCGAGGGGGGTCGCTCAGATCCTGACGGGAGTTCCAGCATCGAGGCTGCTGAATTTTCGCTGCGAATAGGTGTAGAAAATACACGAGAAAATCGGCTCAGCTCCCCTTGCTGCTTCTTTGGGCTTGGGAGGATAGGGCTGACAGGCGATTTTGAAACGGAGATTGGCTGGGCCTCTTGCATGACCGCCGAAGATAACTCATCCAAAAGATCATCGTCCGATGAGAAATTGGCCTCGGAGTTTGCGCGACTCCGACTACCTTTACCCACGTCCGTTCGAATAGGACCAACAGAGCCTTTGAGCCTCAACTTCTTGGTACCTGGGATTCCTGGACCTTCTTCTTCGGTAGCAGAGAAAGTACTCTCGACAGGTGATTTATCTGGAGGAGCATCTTTGTTATTGACAAGCAATGCTGTTTCGGAAGTATTTTCTACACCTGCGGGCTCTTGAACGATAATTGTTGACGTAGGAGCTTTCCTTGGTTCTGGGTCAGTTTCAGAGGCAATACTGACTGATGCATGAGCCTCCTGAGGACTTGTGTGTCCCTTTGGCGATGGTCCTGGAGCGCTCGCTTGTGTCTCTTCTAGAGGATTCTGCTGTGTGGCTTTCTCTGGTGTTTGCAATGTCTCCTCGAGTTCTTCAGATGTGACCGTAGGGTCTGATGCAGGCGTCGCCGCTTGAGTATTTGCAGCATACTCCTGGGGTGGACTGTAAAGCGTAGGGGAGAGCTGTTCAAGCTGCTCTGCTGGAACTTCAGTAGGGGCTAAGATATTGTTGCTATTATTTGTGGCATTGGTATGCTCATGACTTGAGCTGCCTGCCTCTTTGTCTAGTAGCGGCTCTTCTCTGGGATTGCTCGGCTCCTGAATAGTCCCATCAGTCGATTCTGAGATCGACGATGCCCTGGTAGACTCGGCCCTTTCGGAAGGGCCGACAATAGAGACTGGGTAAGAATCAGACCTTGTCGCATCTGATTCATCTGTTATCAGTGTTGACCTTGCATCGAATGCAATCCCGGAGTCATCCGCCTTTGCCAATTCGTCCAACATGACCAATGTATCCTCTACCTCCTTTGGGGCCCCGAAAGAAAGCCTGTCACTTGTGACGGTGGAGCTGATCAGACCTTCTGGAGAACTAGAAAACGTCGACTCTGCAGCATTCGCCTTTTTTTTACTTCGAAGTTGGAGGGCTTTCATCAACCGGGCCTTTTCGGGCGTTATGAAGAGTCCTTTAGGGCTAATAGGCGACGGTATATTGGATGCGAATAGCCCAGAACTGCTGCTAGACCTTCCGCAACTGGTATGAGGCCGCGTATAAACGCCTTGTGAAGGTGTCAATGATGAATTGATTATTGGCGGTGGCGAAATGCTCACAGTGGGTGGATCTCCAGGGTGCTTTGACCTGTCTTTCTCCTTCCTGGAGCTTTTCGGAAACGATTTTAGGCCTGCAGGTAGTGTCGAGACAGGGCGATAGTAGGAAGCGGCTCCGGATGTACGCGGTCTTCCGCCAACAGCGGTGACATCAAGTGATGGTCTTGGTCCTAGTACAACTTTTGGTCGTCCTCCTCTCGGATTATGAGGCGAATAACTGTATAGGTCCGGTCGAGTAGATTGAGAGGATTTTCGTCCCTCACTCGCAGGGGAGCGTGGTCTGATCTCAGTGTTATGCGGCTTTCCAACGAAAGATGCGTATGATCTGGCTTCCGAGACCTTAGAATTAAAGGGGGTAGATTCTGGAAGGCAGGTAGGCAGCTCTGGTTGTAAAGACGATAAAAGAGTTACTTGTGCCTCTGAAATAGAAGCAGTGATATTCGCCGTGGAAGGCCGTTCCCTGGGGGCTGTTGATCGCCTTTTGGCACGGGTTTCTTCTTCGGCGTCCTCTGCAATTTCTACCAAACGTCTACGCCGCAAAGAGCTTGTAGAGGAGGATGTTGATCCCGAGGCGGTATGCAGAGAGCATGCGGCAGAGAGGGTGGAATCCCGCAGCTCCTCAGCGGTCGTGATGGGGAAAACGGTGTCGTGGGGAGAAAACCGTTCTGTAACCGCATTGAAGTGTACCGTGACTCTTGCTGTGGAGAAGTTTAATTAGCCAAAGAGATTATTTCCCCCCAAAAATACAGGAACCGACCTTGTACCAATCTGGAACATTCCTCCGGCACATATTTGATCACAACATTTCTCCTCCTATATCGCAGAAAACCGAACAAGGGCGAGGGCTCCTGCAAATTCGCAATTGTGTTTCGAATTTCCTCAATCCCCCCACTCCCTTGTACTGCCAGCTCGACCTCGTCGCGGGAAGCATATCTGAGCAGAAACCTGCGAATTTCATAAGTTTTTGACTGCGTCAGACTGTCGCTCTGAAAGCACGAGGTCACAGGAGCGAAGCTCACCATCCTCTCGACTCTGCAGAAACCGCATCGTGAGCCTCTTTGATCTTCACACTGTCTAGCCCACTTAGCGACATGGCCCCTGCAAATGTATTCTCCTTCTACCGTGGAATCAGGATCCGTTTAATTCCGATTTTGGCGCTGCTAGTATCTTTGGAATCGCTTTAAGTGGTAGGCTGAGCTGGAACATTGATATGGCGACGCTGGTCCAGCTCTTCTGCCGCCGGCAGACTGCTCTCGAAGTAGACCAACCCTCGTGAAAAAGAAACGATACTTGTAGAAGAAGTGCGAAGGAAGGAATGCCGTCGGATTGTGAATTGGATTCGGCACGTTTCGTCGTCTGGTCTCCAACAGACGCGCTGAAGATGTTCCAGTGTAGATTTATGTCTCAATCCCCTGCAGGTCTGGAAAAGGATTGTCTCGACGAGCTCTAGCGCCGAGTCTGCTCCATTTATTACTCAGCCGAGAAAGTGTATGGGTGAGAACATTTCTTATTGACGCCGACGCTGTCGGAAATACAGCGAAGGCACAATGCAAGTGACCACGGACTACAACAATCAATAGCTGTAGCATACTGGGTTGGGCAAATCATGCGCCAATGTCATTCTCATAGAGGCTGCAAGGCTCGAGCCGTGTCACCGCTATGGCCGCTCGTCCTCATGCAAAGCGCACAGATCTCGTCCTCTAATGCAGGTCAATATATGGGAAGATAATCATGAGCTTCTGGACTTTGATGACATCGCAAGCCCCGTTATCCGGCAGCAATCGACTTTGTACCGATAGACTTCCTATGTTAACTATATATGGTAAATGGATACCGCGGCTGCAAGGGTTAAGGGCTTGAAACACTGCGAAAAATCCGGGGTACGGATGCTGGCACTCTTCCAATGGGTTCTCCTGACCCGACTTCATTCCTTTTGTTTCTTCATCAGAATTCGTGCGACAAATACTCGCATAGACTGCAGATGGGAGAAGTCTGTGGAGGCTACCCCTCAAAATCTACTTCTGAAGAATATCCGGGAGATTGGATACATACGACCATCTGACAAAAGAAACGATCAAGATAGCCTGAGCCGAAGAACGAAATGCCGACTCAGACAGCCAAATTTGCCAACGTTCCCAAGCATGGTCCCCGAAAACACTCAATCCAAGTGTCAATGACAAGTCCAATCTGCCTATTTTTACCAAGGAGACCGCTTATAGCCCATGCTCAGCACCCCGTGCCTTCCCATCCGGAACGACAAGCATGTTCGTATGCGGCCTCGGAATGGTTTACCCACTGTGCTTTCGGTCCAAGACGAACATCATATGGCTCAAAACGAATCTTGACCCCCTCAGAATAAAATTCTCTTTGATAGCCGCAAGCGGATGATCCAGACAGATGATTCCCCTCGTGGCTGAAGGCTATCGAAAGGATTGCTTTATCTGAGTCAAGCTTGATTTCACTGGTTTCTTCTTCAGCGCCCCGCCATCAGTACCGCCATACTGGTCTCCGAGCTGTAGGCTTGTCGCTGATTCCCTTGGAGAGAATGTTCTCTGAATAGCCACCCTCATCGTCTTCTTGTAATTGAGGATGCACGTCCATCGATGTATCCCCTTATTCATCTGAATCATCCGTTGTCCGCTTCTTCGGTGGCTCGGCTTTTTTTCTGGTTCTGGAAACAGGGACTGGCTTTTCGGATCCCATGATACTAGATATTATGAGGAATTTAAAGACACCGAAGATTTGACGTTGGAAATTCATGGTCTCAAGATGCAAGTCCAATATCAGAAGATATGAATATACACATCCCCATTGCTCTTCGATAGCTTGTCAATTGGTTTCTTATGAGCCTGTCACATCCCGTGGGTTTTCAGTACCTATGGTAAGGGTCGAGGATTCGCTGTTAATGCGAGCTGAAGTGTGGCCATTTTCTGGAAACGCGGTCTGATACCTCTGAGATCCTTCTGGCTTGAAGGCTGTATTTACTGAAGCCGAAGCTTTCGCTTCTTGCTTGACCCTGGGAACATGTATATCTTTACCTTCCTTCCTGGGGGGGGGGTAGTAGAGGTTTTCGGTGCGGCCGGCTTGGAGGTGGGATTAATTTTAAGCACATTCTTAAAGACAGAGGGCTTCGATCTTTCGGGCTTCATGGAAGCAGATCTTGCGTCTTTCTTAAGAGTAGTTACCTTTGGCACCGCCGGCTTAACAGTGTTTTTGGGTTGACGTCTCGTCAGGCCTGTTGGAAATTCATGTCTAGATCTCCTGGCTTCCCGCTCAGTCTCTTGCATCTGGTTCCAAACACAGTCTCGCGAGCGTCAAATTGTGACCCCTCGATCCGAACATGGCCTCTTGTTATTAGTCCAAGGGGCGTGAATCGATTCGAATTCTAGCCCCATAGCCTCAGCAGCATTCACAGTGGCAGATTCCTCGTTGATCCCTATCTTCAGGACCACAACATCCAAGTTTACCGGCCGGCAAGCTTTCTCTGTGGATTCTCGTTCGCTTTCTGTGCGATCGCCTTGAGGAATTTCCAGTTTTCATTCCTCGCAGCCTCGTTGTTTCTCCTGAACTCCCTACTCAATTTCGTCTCAGACGCCTGAAGCTCTGGGAGTAGCTTCTTTTGTGCTTCTCGAAGTCGGACTTGCAGGTCTGCAACTGCTCCAGCCTGGTTTAATCCTCGATACGCGCAATGTGCTTTCTAGTATACCACCGGTTTCTTCTGCATGGGCCGTGCTCCGGCTTTGGCATTCTTGGGCGGTATCAATTTCTCAGCATGAGGATTGTAGAGATATCCGCCCTTTTAAAGACCTTAGTCAGAGCATGTGGACTTGATCGACTTGACGTTATGCTACATAGGAGGAATGACAATAGGGTGAAGGTTTGCCATTGTGGATCTCACGGTATTTGTGGGTATGTGTCGATTGCGTAGTGCTTTGAACAATCAGCCTTCATACATATCACATTAGAAAAAATGGGCTTTTAGGCAATTTATCCAGATCAAGCAGATCGTATAAGCTTGACCGAAGGTCGGTGGGCATAGATAGCAGACATGTGGGGAAGGGGAAGTTGCCAAAGGTATCTAACGTATAGGTAGGTACAACCAGATCGCCAAGTCATGTGATGCTAATTAATTGTTTGGCAGGGGTGGAACCGAAAAAATGTTACCCGAAAAGCTAGGGAATTCAATGTCTATACATGCCCTAGATTCCGTCACCTACTCTTCCAAGAACACCAGGTTCCACCACCAACTTTTTGAAAAAAACTTGTTCACATTACACTGCATTCATCAAGATGGTCGAATTAATAGAGGTCGAGGATGAGTCCTTCGAGACCAAGCAAGCTGGCCCATCTGATAACGAGGACGACTATTACACCGACACTGGTTCGTTGATCGCCTAAAATTCATCTCCCAACTGTCTTCTAATACCTGCTCCAGATTCTGAGATATCTACCGACGATGAGGACAATATTGCTGACGAAGAAACCCTCGCGGACCGTCTCCTTGCCCTAAGAGATATAGTCCCTCCGACTACCCGCTCATACATCTCTAACAAAATTGATACGACTACAGGCTGGATCAAGTCTGGTCTTCTTTTTGGTGGACATACACTGTGGGTTATAAGCACGAGTGCACTATTGCTGGGTGTTCCGTGGGCGCTGGCTGTCGCGGACGAGCAACAGGTGATTGAGATGGAAAATGAAATGAGGATGCGGGAAGCAGGTGAAAATGTCGGCTCAGAATTTCTACGCACGTTACAATTGTTCTAACCATTTGAATAGCTTCTCTCTAGCTCTGGTGGTGCTTTGAATGCCCAGTTGGGTGCCCAGCAATCGGAGACAGCGCTGTAGTATTCGGTGCAGAACATGGGGTATGCAATGTAAGCTGACATATCTTCTTTCTCTTATTTCACTTTGCTATGATGACACAAACTCTGAAATACTTCAAATACGGATGGCTCCGGCCGATGTCGACTTCACAATTTGTTACACATTCTGAGCACCTCAGCACGCCTCAAACTTATCGCGGATTCAGCGGGCACCATAGCTAACACTTCAGACTGCAGGGGATTAAACGGATAGAATCGGTTGTAAGTTGAATGTATAGGAATGGGGTATAATTTGGGAGGACTTCCAGGCTGCGTCCTTGGTTGTAATTATAGATCTCATCTCTTGAAACCGATACGTTTTACGAAGGCCCAAAAATCAAAGTTCCTAGTAGCCGTACGAGTAATGTCTTGTATTGCCACGCAAAGCTACCGTGACCATGCATTTATTTGTGCAGAACAGTGTCAACATTATGCAACGCCAATCAGGTCACGCTTGCTTCGGCACGCACTATCCTAGGCCTTAGCCATGCAATGCTACGATTACTTTTCGAGAAACTAGAAACAGCATCGTCCGCGGCTACAACAACAACAATACATCAACACAAGCCACAGAGGTAAAGATCCAGCAGTTTGGATATTTCTAAATGCCTATCTCGTTCTCACCTCGTGTGTCATTACTCCCAAGGAGTTTTGTGACAGATACTACGAGAAGGCGGCAGACAACATAGTGGGTATCTCCAAGTACTACCTGATTAGATTCAGAGCATTCCTAAAACCCGTGCACTCTATGTTACCAAGAGCAATGCATGAATCCGAAGCCACTGTGTTGGCTCCCCACCAAGTCTTCACGAGCTGACAAAATGTTTTAGCCCATTAGCAAACAGCTCCAGAAAGAAGGATCGACGGTATGAGTTCCCTTCCTTTATTATATTTGCAGTCACAGATCAGAAACAAATTCTGACGATGAAACAGATGGCCTCTCGTTCTCAGATTCTGGAAAGGCTCAATCCATGGCAGTATATCCCCCTATCAAACCTACGACGAATACTTCTAACGATCCTGCCTCTAGCCATTCTCTTTCCAGTTTTCGTACATTCAGTATTAGCAGCTTTCGTCGTCTACGTAAATCAACATATCAACAGAGATTTCAATCTTCCAAGCAGTATCGTAAGTTTGCACCAGGCTTGTTTCTCTTCCCCTCCCCTCCCTAAACATCAAATCATACTAGCAGTCCTCTAGATCCCTTCTCTTTCCATAGTTGTCGGTCTCATGCTCGTATTTCGCAACCAAACAGCTTACTCCCGCTTCTGGAACGGGAGATGTCACCTGGCAACAGTAACGACTGCGATCCGCGTCTTGTCGAGACAAATTCTAGTCTTGGTACCCGCTCCTTCAATCACTGGCCTGCACCCTTCCTTCTCCAACGACTGCTTTTCACCTAGAAACGGACGTTTGTCAAAGGATCCGGCTACACCCGAGAAATTAACAGGTGGAGCGGATGTTCCGCTTTCGAAGGCAGACGAATTGAAGACTATTGAGACGGTAAAAATTCTCATAGCAATGTTGTATACCATTAAGAATCATTTGAGGGCTGAATGGGGTGTGGCGTTGAGCCCGGGGACCATGTTGGGACCTGATGGGCAGGAAAGTACCGGAGATGAGTACAGAGATCTACTGCCGCCTGGGTTGAAGGGCTACGAACATAGAGGTCTCGGTTTGACCTTGGAGTTGTCAACGTTTATCGAGAAATTCATCTCAACAGGTGTGAAAAGGTAGGATCTTACTTCTGACGTCCAAAGAACCGAAGTTTTGACTTGGTTCTGTAGGGAGTGGTTCCACAACGCAGCATCTTCTTCCATGCTTTCTTCCTTGAATGCTTTGACCTCTGCGTATGGAAGCATGGAAGTTATTCGTCTAGTCCCGATTCCAGTCGCCCACCTGTGGGTTTCCTTCCTCTCCTCTTACCAAAACAGAGGTGCTGAAATAACCAAGAATCCATCATAAGCAGACTCTCGCCCTATTCTGTGGGATTCTACCATTTGCTATGGCTTCAGAAATGGATTGGTGGGCCGTCCCGCTAGTAGCATTCGTAGCTTTTACTCTGTAAGTCTCTCTCATGCACTTCCACTCGTGCATCCCCGAATGTACAAGCTAACACACAGCGAAAAGATACGGAATTGAAGGTATAGCTCAGACGTATGAAGACCCTTTTGGCGTTGAGAAGATCGACATTAATATGGGCGATATTGTCGAAGACGCCCGCAAGGAGGTCGAAGTCATGCTTACAGCCTGTGCGTACCTTCCATCCTCAAGCTGCACGCCCTTCACTTCTTAACATCAGCAGGGCAAACTCAAGGCGAAGGCAACGCAGGCATCTTCCGGCCCCGAGTCGGCGGCCCGCTCGATACACCGCGCTCAGATGACAGCGGTGAGTACCCCATCAACTCCTCCTTTCCCTGCTCGGAAGATGGTGCGGGAATAGCAAGCAGCAGCAAGGTTCGATTCCTCGTAACCGAAACCGATGCCAGAGGGGACAGGAGGGGCAGCTCCTACACGGATGATGACCCCGGGGAAATAAAACCAACGAGCTCTCGAACGTCAAGGGTGTCGGCTGTTAGCCCGATGAGGAGTCCCAGTGGAAGTACGTATTTCGGGTAACATGGCATGAAATAGTGCATCAGAGTATGAAGAAATTTTGATGCATTTGAGCGGAACCGAGGGGGTTGGTTTTTCTTGCCATGAATTTGTGAATATTGTATCGATAGCGCTTGGCAGGTATGAGGAAAATAGATTGAACAAATTTTTTTATGGCATATGAATGGAGTTTGAGCTACAGCGAAATGACTTGGTACTGCACCACTGTATGCAGACTCGGCCGCTGTCTGTATCCCAAGGCTAGTGTACATCATATAATGCTTGAGCAAATATAACAGTGAAAATATCCGATATGACGGGTGGAAATTTGAGAGACTCGGCTTCCAAGTTGCACACTTGATACTAAACATTAAACGTGCCCGGAAAAACAGACGATAGCACAAGAGGCGACAGCACATAACATGGAGTGGATTCACTGGACTCTGTACAAGGCATTCTTTATATTCGCCACATCAACGCCTTCTATGGTACATACAAGACATAGCTAGAAGAGAGGAGAAATGGTGAGAGTGCGCCACAACTTACAGTAGCGAGTATTGGAACATCGGTACGAGGAACTCCTTTTCCCCATGAACAGCCGTACCCATGCCGCCCAATCCGCTGTGAAGCAAAGTTATACAATGTAGCTAGCCGGCTCCGAAATGCCAGGCTTCCCCTCCCTCCCAATTCTTTCGCACATTGTCCCATTTTGGTTCAATCTTGAGTAGAAAGCCTACTTGATGATACGAGTCACCAATCCAGTAGCCACGGTTCGGCCTCCCTCACGAACGTTGAACCGCTGTCCAACCTCCACAGCGACGGGCTGGTGGATCTCGCATCTCATCTCGACGTTATCACCTGGCATTACCATCTTCGAGCTCGCATCCTCAGTTCCCTCAGGCCAGAACAACGCAGCTGCCTCATCGGCGGTACGCAGGAAAATTTGCGGGCGGTAATTCTCGTGGAAACCTGTGTGCCGTCCTCCTTCCTCCTTGGTCAACACGTACATGGAGACCAGGAACTGCTTATGCGCCTTGGTGGTGCCGGGCTGCACGATGACCATTCCACGCCGGACGTCTTCACGCTTGACGCCTCGAAGAAGCAAGCCAGAGTTGTCACCTGCGCGTGACTCCTCACAGGACTTCTTGAAGGTCTCGATATCAGTTACCTTGGTCTTGACAGGTACGTCTCCCTTGCCGACGAGCTCGATTTCTTGATCTCTCTTCAGAGTACCACGCTCTACACGGCCGGATGCAACAGTTCCTCGGCCGGGAATGGAGAATACATCTTCGACGGACATCAGGAAGGGCTTGTCGAGATCGCGAACGGGCGTGGGAATCCATGAGTCGACAGCAGCCATCAGCTCATCGATTTTCTGCTCTCCAAGTTCGGGTCTGCGACCATCCAAGGCGCAAAGTGCTGATCCGAGGACAATCGGCGTGTCGTCACCTTCGAAGCCATAAGTGGTGAGTAGCTCACGCATCTCCATCTCAACCAACTCCAGCATCTCCGGATCCTCCAATGCATCAACCTTGTTGACAAATACGACAATCTTTTGGACACCGACTTGTCTGGCGAGGAGTAGATGTTCTCTTGTTTGGGGCATCTGTCCATCGGAAGCGGCAACGACTATCACAGCTCCGTCCATGTTGGCGGCTCCTGTAATCATATTCTTTATGTAATCGGCGTGACCGGGGCAGTCGACATGCGAGTAATGCCGGGCTTCGGTCGAATACTCGATGTGTGCTGTTGAGATTGTGATCCCTCGCTTTCGCTCTTCCGGAGCTTTGTCGATGGAGCCATAGTCCAGAAAGCTGGCGAGACCCTTCTCGGCTTGTCTCTTGGTGATAGCCGCTGTCAATGTTGTCTATTTAGTTCCGTATTATCAGTCGAAGCTCCGCAGTATCATTTGCCTTCTATCTTACATACCTTGCCGTGATCAACATGTCCGATTGTACCTGTTCTACTTAGCAGTTCTCAAAGTACACAGGGATCGAAGCAAATACCAATGTTTACATGGGGTTTCGTGCGCTCAAAAGTAGTCGCGTATGACCTCGCAGCATTGAGCACCAAAGATCCTCCGTTTTGACGCAGCAGGGCGTGATTCAGAGGGCTCGCGGAATTACCCTGCTGAAGAGCAGACCGAGCTGTCCGCAGGAATGGAACTATTGATCGCACAAGCGCCGGCATTATAAAGGTCTGTAAAGAAGAAGGAATTGCGATGGGAGAGGGTTTGACGGAATAATAGATGGAATTGTATGATGGAAGCTGAATATCGAGAAAAACCTTAGCGTATTGCAGGGATCTTCTCTATAACACGTGATATTCGATCACTATCTGGTTAGTAAAAGATGTGGACTACTAGTATGGAACAGTCAGCAGACGCCTTAGGCATGAACCTAACCTGTATATAATTACTTTTTATAGCACAACCTCTTTTAAGAAATACAACCTTGCTTCTTATAACTAACCAGCTACCTTGCTTCTAACATTTTTTAGGTGACCTAATATAAAGACTGAAGTAAGCCTTATCTCGGTCTCCCTTATTATATACCCCCTTAAGACAATCTGCAGTTTTAATACATTAATATAGGTATATGCTTCCTCTTCTACCTTTGACTATCTTGTCCTACCCTTCTGCACCCTCATAAGACGCATCTTTAATTCGCGTCTTACCTAAAGCCTCTTTGTACTAGACCTTTATATAAGACCTCTGCGTTGAGAAACTACTTTATATGAACTTAAGAAGACTTAGAAGAATTCTTAAGAATAGTAGCGCCCTTGCTATTAGATTCATTTAAAGAATATAACGACTTACTTAATAGACTTATTTAAGCTATTGATATTAGTAGCTACTACCCGCCTTAATATAAAAGAGACTTAAGCTCTATTAACGCTGAACTAAGACGACTTCTTATATTATATATATGTATTGAGAAAGGGATATAGCCATCACTCTGATAAGTTGTCATATGATCCTACTACTTAATCAGTAGGATATCAATATATATATAGCTTTAAGGAAAAAGGGTGAACCTTCTTTCCGTAACTTTTACTAATATATCTACTATCGACCTTTAGAAGCTTCTTTGTAGGAATAAGTGGCATGGAGGTGGTCAGGTGACTAGGGAATCGATTGGCACGTGACTTAGCGCGCAGGCTAGCGCGTAGGGATATACCTCGAGTCTCGCTCTCTTTCTATATTCTAGATCATCGACAAAATACAATACAAGAATCAGAAGAATCAATTCAGTGCGCACACTTGTGAAACCAACACTGATCAATGGTTGAATACACAACCACAGATAGTTAGGTGATCAAAAGAGATGAATTAGCAGAAAGCTCTTGTTGCGATCTGCTAGTACATGCTAACGAGTTCCTTCAATTTTTTTCTCTCTTGTTAAGAAGCTTCGAAGAGTATTCGAGAGATTACTGAGATTTTCCTCTCTTATTAAGGAGAATTAAAGTGATTTGCGTCATTTCACGCTGCTGTTAGCGCGTCTTTCCCTTTGGGTTAAAGAGACCAGACGGTATATTACTACAAATACATCTCCCCCTGCTACTAACGCGAATCGTCACCTTCGCGCACCAATACAAGAATGGTTCGAGAGCATTTAAAGAGTACTGAACC
>JAENRP010000352.1:22192-44598 GCA_024741835.1 Diplocarpon mali | reverse complement strand
CTTTAAAATCAGATCTTAATAAGAGAACTATTAATATTATAAAGTAGGAAAAAGCCCCTACTCCCTCCTATATTAAAGACCTTAAGAGCCTGGTTTAAGAATACTTAAAGGCTTTAGAAATTATAAAGGAGGTAAAGAAGAATCTAATAGTTATACCTTTCACTTATAGGCCTAACCTAAGAGTAAGATCTAACCTTAGAATTAAGGAACTTAAGACCTAATTTGCAAAACTCCGAATCTAAAGCTTAGAAACTAGGATTAATAATCTCTTATAAGAAAAATAGCATATTCCTTAGTTTGGTAATAGACAAAACTCGGCTACTATAAGTTAACCTAATAGTTCCTATTACTAGACTCCTTCCTCTTATCATTCGGAACCAGCTAATATAAGAACTTAATAGTTGACTAAAGAAGGAGATAATAATCCCAATTAGCACTCTGCTAATATTAATACTATAGGGTATTAAGGAAACGGCAATAGAAGAAGATTAACTTGCAACTTCTGCAATAATAAGGAACCCAACTGCCCTTTATATAAGTATTATAACAAATATCCTCTTTTCTAATATTTTATTAATACAGGGGTTATATATATTAATAAGTATAAGATACTTTGCATTAAAGATCCTAGGTAAAAAGCTATCCTTATTAAAAAGTACTAGAATCGCTTATAGTTATAAACTATTCGAACGATAATATATAGTATAAAATAGAACAAGAATTTAGTCGAACGATAGCGTATTATAAATATAAACGCTAAAATTCCAACTTATATATATATAAGTCCAATTAGCAACCTACCTAAGGGAGTTCTCAAGGACTTAGCTTCTAATTAAATAGCTATAGAAGTTAAAGGCATCTCTATCTTAGGATAGGTTAATAATAATATTTCAACTAATATAAATGCTACTTCTATATTTAAAAACCCTT
Organism: Diplocarpon mali; assembly: GCA_024741835.1. Taxonomy (NCBI): domain Eukaryota; kingdom Fungi; phylum Ascomycota; class Leotiomycetes; order Helotiales; family Drepanopezizaceae; genus Diplocarpon; species Diplocarpon mali. The sequence continues at coordinate 43,668 of JAENRP010000352.1, read as the reverse complement.
AGAATACTTAGCGTCCTTTTAAATCTGCCACTCCTTTAATACTAATAAAACTAGCTAAAGTCTAAAAATCAGCGCATATAACTTAAGAATCTTAATATAGAGTCCAAATATTAAAAGATACTTAGCAATCTAGAACTATAGTAGATAAGGACGAAGCCGATATAGTAGACGAATTGATTAAAGATATAATAGACGAAGATAGCTTTAAGCTTAAAGATTAAGAAGTTAAAGTTATTACGCAAACCCTTGACTTTAAGCAAAAGAGATAGATATTAAAACGGGAAAAATTTATTAATAAATACGCTAGTTCAACTCCTTTTAAATAATTGCCTTTCTTGCATTAGATAAATTAGAGCTTTAGCTTTAAACTTTTAAAGATCCTTAAGAGAAATTGTCTTTAGTTATTTAAGTATAATTAAAAATTTTATAATTTCTTTAAAGTTACTTAAGTAGTTAGGTAATAAAATCCTTTTATTTGACTCGCGGGTTAGGCTTATAAGTCGAGTCCCTTTAAGGTAATATATTGATAGATAATTAACTTCATTCTTTACCTATTTATTAATATCTATTTTATCCTCTTTAATTAAATCAAAGGGGTAGGGATGAGTTCTTTTTAAAAGGCTATTAGTAGCGGTATTTTTCATTTTTAAAATATATTTGACTTTAAAGTCTATTAATCTTATATAAGCGATTCATTTTATTAGTAAGGCTCTTAGTAGGTCGCTTATAGCTTTATTTAATTATTCTATTAGCACTTTAGCATTAGTTTTAAAGATAAAGTAAGTGCTATAAAGGTCGCTTCTTATCTTTTTTATTACCTTTAAAGTGCCTTTACATTTCTATTTAATAGTATTATACTTTATCTCTATTAGATTTTAAAGACTACTTTCAAAGTGAGCTAGATATCTTTTCTATTAGCTATTAGCTTATTAAAGGATAGTATCCTATCTAATTAAGCTTATATTAACTATTAGTATAATTGGCTTAGCGTCAGCTCTATAGTCTATTTTAATTAGATATAGCGCTTTAAGTAACGCTTACTTTAGTTATTTTATAGCCTCTTTTTAAGGTTCTTCCTATTAAAACTCAGCCCCTTTCTAAAATAAGGTATAAATAGGTGCTGCCTTTTTAGCAAAATCCTTAATTTAAATACAATAATATACTATAATGCTAATAAATGCGTAAGCTTTTACTATATTATTATACCTCTTCTATTTATCGATTTTAAGTACTTTAGCCCTTTAAGGACTTCGGCTATTAGAATTAGTAATAAAACTAATAATTTCTATTAATACAAGATAGTATTATAACTTCAGACTAACTATTGCTCTTGCCCTTTCGAATCGTATAAGTACCTAATCTAGGTTTTAAATATATTCTATTATAAATCGTTATATACTAAAGAGAACTTCTTTATAATTATAGAATGATCTTAATCCTTTTACTCTTATATTATCAATAAAAAGGAGCGCAATATTAAGTATATAATCTACTAGTATCTTATAGATTATTTAAATAAATTGAGCAATCGAATTTATAGCCCTTTAAGGTAATCTTATTATTTAAAGTAGCTTAAGAGGGGTTTAAATTGCTATTATATCTTTCGATTTAATATTAAGAATAAATTAGTTATATTTAAAGAAGAAGTCAATAAGAGAGCTATAGATTAATCTTACGAATTCATTTAAGAATTTATCTATATTTAAAGGAACGTTAGCATCCTTAATAGTTATTTAATTTATTTCTATTATTACTATTATTAGTTTATAAGTTCTCTTCTCTTTCTTAGTAATTAGGAACTATTTATTTTTATAAGGGCTATTATAGAATTCGAGAACGCCTTATTTCAACTTATCCTTTAATATTTCGATTACCTTTTCTTAAAGAGCTTTAGGAACTTTGAATATTTTCTTTTACTAAGCTTTATAAGGTATTATCTTAATCTTAATATAAGGTATAACCTCTTTTTAAATTTAATTAAGTTCTATTTAATTAAAAGCTAAGGCGTCCTTTCGATTTATTAAGGTTTTATAAAGTAGTTTATATTCTTACTTTATTAGGTTATTTCCAATTTTTAGTATATTAAAACGCTCTTTTATTAGCTAATATCTGATAGGTTTATTAGAAAATCTATTTATAATAAACTTATCGAATTTGCTACTTAGCTTTAGATATTAAAGCTTTTTATCTTATTTAAACTAATCATTTAATCCTTTAAGCTTTAAGCTATTAGAGATTCCCTAATCTATTAGTTATACTTTATCTACCTTACTTTTATATATAATTCGAATATTAGCTAGTATTATACTTTTCTACTTCTTTCCTTTTTTATTAAATCTTATAAAATAGTCCGAATTTTCTTTTTTAAAAACAAATAAAAAATTTTTTCAATTGTTAATTTAAAGTATATAAATGGAAATGTTATTAGTAATTTTATTATTTTTTACTTATAGGTCTAGCTTATAAGTGGTTTTTAGATTTTTTAAAATAATTAATAAATTATCGAAATTTGTAAAATAAACTCTCTTCTCTATCTTATTTTTCTTTTTTCTTAATTATTAAGCTAATAAAACGCCGATTGCATTATTCTTTAAAATTCCAGATTTGACTTTTAAGCTAAGACTGCAAGTCAAATTGCTATTATTTAAAATCGGTAAACTTACCTTCCTTTTACTATAACTCTTTGCTAAGTGCCTTCCTTTACTAATATTAAGCCTAGTCCTTATACTAGCTAATTATTTCCTAAAACCTTATTTTAAAATTCGACTATATCTCTTATAATAACCATCTATCCTTTTAAAGATCGATCTATATTTTAAAGATTAGCTTTTATAAGACTATCTTTAAGATAGTTAAATATTAATTAAGATTTTAAAATAAAGGGCATTTTTAAAATAATATCATTTAAAGAATTCTTTATTATTAGAAAGTTGGTATAATTAATAATCCTTTTAACTCTAACCTTTACGTTTTTTACTTATCTATTAAAATTGTATTTTAATCTAGAGATAGTCGAATATATAAGAAGTCGATTGCTAATAATTATTAATTAAGTTATTTCTACTACTTTTCTAATTATTATATTAACTTTTGAATTATAATCGATTAAAGCCTTTGCTTTAACTGATTCTTCTATTAAATAAATAATAATAGGGCTTTTTATTATAATTACTAAACAATTTCGATTGATATTCTAAAATATTAAGGCTATTGCTATAATATTATAGTACCTTTAGGTTCCTTTATCTTTTATAATTTAAAGATATTTAATTAAGGCTAAGTGCTTCTTAGAGTTCTTTTATATTATAATTTCTATTTCCTTATTATTATTCAAATCTTTAAAGGCAATTAGGATATACTCTCCTAGCACTTTATTAAAGCGTCTAATTAAATTAAATAGTTCTTTAAATATAAGGTTAATTTGCTAAGCTATAATATTCTTTATAGCTTTCTCTATTATAATTAAATTGGCGTATTTATTAACGAATTTTTCCTATTTTAATATCTATCTCTTTCGCTTAAGATTAAGGGTCTGCGCAATAACTTTAACTTCTTAACCCTTAAGCTTAAAGCTATCTTCGTCTATTATATCTCTAATTAATTTGTTTGCTATATTAGCTTTATCCTTATCTACTATAGTTTTAAACTATTAAGTGTCTTTTAGCATTTAAACTCTATATTAAGATTCTTAAATTATACGCACTGATTTTTAGACTTTAGTTAGTTTTATTAGTATTAGTAGAGTAGAAGATCTAAAAGGACGCTAAGAATTCTAAGGGTTCTTAAATACAAAAGTAGTATTAATATCAGCTGAAATATTATTATTATTAACCTATCCTAAGATAGAGATACCTTTAACTTCTATAGCTATTTGATTAGAAGCTAGGTCCTTAAGAACTCCTTTAGGTAAATTGCTAATTGGACCTATATATATATAAGTTGGAATTTTAGCGTTTATATTTATAATACGCTATTATTCGATTAAATTCTTATCCTATTTTATACTATATATTATTATTTAAATAGTCTGTAACTATAAGCGATTCTAGTGCTTTTTAATAGGGATAGCTTTTGGCCTAGGATCTTTAATGCAAAGCATCCTATACTTATTAATATATATAACCCTTATATTAATAAAATATTAGAAAAGAGGATATTTGTTATAATACTTATATAAAGGGCAATTAGGTTCCTTATTATTATAAAAGTTGAAGGTTAGTCTTCTTCTATTGCTATTTCCTTAGTACTTTATAGTATTAATATTAGCAAAGTGCTAGTTGGGATTAATTTCTCCTTCTTTAATCAACTATTGCGTTCTTATATTAGCTGGTTATTCTAAATAATAAAAAGGAGAAGTCTAGTAATAGGAACTATTAAGTTAGCTTATAGTAGTTAAGTTTTGCCTATTACTAAATTAAGGAATATGCTATTTTTCTTATAAGAGATTATTAATCTTAGTTTCTAAGCTTTAGATTTAAAGTTTTATAAATTAGGTCTTAAGTTCCTTAATTCTAGGATTAGATCTTACTCTTAAGTTAGGCTTATAAGTAAAAGGTATGACTACTAAGTTCTTCTTTGCCTCTTTTATAACTTTCAAAGCCTTTGAGTATTCTTAGACTAGGCTTTTAAGATCTTTAATATAAGAGGGAGTAGGGGCTTTTTCCTACTCTATAGTATTAATAGTTCTCTTATTAAGATTTAATTTTAAAGTAAAGGCTAAGAATTCCTTAAATAAGGCAAAGGTTATAAGGTCTTGCTTATCGATCTTAAAATGCTTAATAATCTTATTTTAAAGGCTAGTAGGTAATTTAAATAAGAAAAGGCGGCCTCTTTTAATTTCGCTAAGTATTTTCTAACTAATTAAGGTATTTAATATATAAGTAAAAGTCCGATAGTAGTTCTTAAGTTCCTTAAGAGTTTAAGTAATTAGAACAAATTCCTTTAAGAAAGCTAAAGTATTGCAAATCTACTATCTATCAAATTCTTAGAATTCAAACTTAAGAGCTTTAATAAGGAGTTCTTATAAATTATACGTTTTCTATTTAAAGAAGGATTTAATAATATCTTTACTTATATAATTATAATAATAAGGGAGCTAAGAAATCATATCCGCTTATATAATATTAAAATCGTAATAAGCTTCCTTATATTACTTAAGGAAATTAGTAATATTAGCTCTTATAAAGTAAGGAGCATTAGGAGAACTAAGGAGAGGAAAGTGGCTAGTAATAGCCTTAAATGCGGCTATTATCATTTTATACTAACTATCTAAGTTAATAGAATCTATAAAGGGCAAAGGGAAAGCTTTAATATTACGAGATTAATTATTAAAAGGAGTACTTCGAAATTCAAAAGGGCTTAAAGAATGCTTAGAATCTAAGTCAATCTTAAAGTGACTAAGATAAGTTTAAAAAGATTTAAATAAAGGGTTAGTAAAAAGTTTAAAATTATTATTATTTTTTATTGAGCTTAAGTGAGTCGGCGCAGTAGGTAACGGAAACTTCTAGAGGTCGATAGTCGATATATTAGTAAGAGTTAAGGAAGGAAGGTTACCCCTTTCTTCCCTATAGCTATATACGTATTAATATCCTATTAACTAAGCAATAGGGTCATATGACAATACATTAGAGTGATAGCTATATTACCTATCTTAATACCTTTACTCAGACCTTACTTTAATTGACCTGCAGTTGGGAAAATAACAATTATCCTTTTACGCTAATCTAACTCCTAGGTATCTCTTTAAATTAAAAATAATCAATTAATAGCAACCTCTATTGAAATTACCAATCCTACTCGCAGGGCGGGACTAGGAGTCAAATTTCCTAAAAGATATTCCTTTATAAGACTATATGACTTGACTCGCGGTCTAGGCCTAGGAGTCGATTTAAAAACTTTCCTTTATAAGACTATATGACCTAATTCGTAAGGCGGGCCTAGGAGTCGTCCTTAAGCTTACTAAGCCCTTACTGTCTTCTATAACCTTAGCATATCTTTGAACGCTTCGAACTTTGTAACTGTTTTTAGTAGCTTTGTAAATCTATCTACTACTATTCGATCGGTTAGGATATAGGTAATCGATAACTTATTCTTTATAATAAGGTCGCGGATAAAGTGGTAGGTAATATTGATATATTTCAATCGCTTATATAAGTATAGATTCTTTATAAGTGCAATTGCCCTTGTATTATCTACTTAGAGATTAATATAGTTCCTATCTCATTTAATATACTTAGTAAAACCTATATCTTTTAGAACTTAGGCAATTTATAATCTTTGCTTGCAATTTAATAATATTAATATATATTCGGCCTTAGTGCTTGCGGTAGCTATTGATTTCTACTTCCTACTTCCTTATAATATAGGTCTACTATATAACACTGCTACGCTTCTAGATATACTTTTCCGACCTTTTATATTTGCCTAGTTGGAATTAGTATATACCTTAAGCTTTGCGCTTATATATTTCGTTAGTTTGTATCTTACCTTCTATATGATTATCAATCAAAGGTACCTTTTAAGTCGCTTGACTATATTCTTATATTAAATCGTCGGATCCTTTAGGTTCTAACTAAGTTGCCTAATAATAAAGGTAATATCTAGTCTTATATATACCATAGTATATATAATCGCTCTAATGTCCTATTAGTACTTTTTTAAATCTCCTCTCTACTCATTTTTATTAGTAGGCTTTAACTTATTATACTTTCCTTTGATTAGAGTACGCTTTGGCTTAAAGTTAGGAGTATAAGTAGAGAGTCCCATTTGGTCTAAGATCTTCTTAATATACTGCTCTTGATTTAATTAGAGTTCTCGAGTAGAGCGGTTCCTTATAACGCAGATGCCGAGGATCTTATGAATTCCCCTTAGATCCTTAATATTAAAATATTTCTGAATTGTTATAAAGAACCAATCCAATTAAGTAGTTATTTTTATAGCTATAGCAATATTATCGATATATAGTAGCAACTTGATTCTACGCTTAATATAAGTAAACAGATAAGGGTTAGCTAGGCTTTAAACGAATCCCATTTCTACTAAAGTAGAGCTATATAAGAGGTTCTAATTATAGGCTGATTATTTAAGCCTATAGATACTGCAGAGTATACAAAGAGAGTGGCTAGCGCGTATAGGAATACTATTAGGTTAGGAGAGAAAAATCCATTCCTTTATAGTTGCTTTAGTAAATGCATTTTTAATATTATACTATTTGTATTCAAGGTCCTCAGCGGCTACTATTGCTATGAATATGCAAAGGGTATTTATACGAACTATTGGCGCAAATGTATCGAAATAGTCTTTTCTATACTATTAGGAGAAGCCCTTAGTTATAAGCCTTGCCTTATAATGCTCTAGGGTTCTATCTGTATATATCTTAATTATAAAGACCCACTTTATTAATACTAGGTTCATATCCTTTAGCATCGGTTCCTCTATTTATATGCCATTTGTAGTAAGAGAGCTTATCTCCTCTTAGATTGCCTTACTCTATACTGCTCTATTCTTTAGGTTGTTAATAGCTTTGTTATACGTCTTTGGAAAAGAGATTTTCATTATCCTCCTAGCGGCTAGGAACGCATTATCTTCATTAAAGCTCTATTAAAGTTCGAGCTTATAGATCCTATGCGCTATTATAGCCTAGATACGCTTAGACTTACGTTCGTTTAAAGTATCTTCTGGTTTTAGGTCTTTATTCCTCTTTAAGGACGTAGGTTCGGCTATGGGTTCTATAGGCTTATTATTTAAGGAACCGCTTTCTAATAGTAGAGGCTTATTATTACTTATACCTATTTTAGGAATATCCTTTACTATAAGTGCTTTAACTAAAGGGATAATGATATTGAAGTTGTTTTATACTTTAGGTAGTTCGCAGACAATAGGAATAGTCTATTCGGCCTTTGGACGACTAGCTGGTTGTTGATCAGCGGGTGCGCTTAATATGCCTGAGCTAAGAGAAAGGGGTTATTGGTTCAGCTTAATAGTATTACTATCAAGTGGTATACCTTGCGAATCTTTAGGTATGCGGAGCTTTAAGGATAGCTCTCTCCTATTTTGAGATTTGTCAAACTTAACTATTAAGGATATGATTACTCGCCTTAGATCTAGCGCATATACTATCTATTGCTTTATTATCTATTTAATATACTTAATAAATATATACTCTTTACCTTAGTCTATTAGCTTCTTACTCTTTATACCTGCGGGCTAGGACTTCGGGCTAATATAAGAGTAGTAGACGTTTTTAAAGACGCAGATATAGTCTAAGCTTAGTTTCTATTTAAAATATACCTTATATAGCAATATTTAAGTGCTATTAACTATTGGTCTACTACCTATTCTATTTCGCAGGTATATATCTGCTTTAATCGCAAGGTCCTAGAATTCTAATAGTAGGTCAGCATCTTATAGTAAAGCGCGATAGTCAGTCTCTGCTTATTAGATGCTTTGCTTAGCGATGCTATTCTAATAGGAACCTTTATATATTATAGTTAATTTATAATAAACTCCTTATTTTACCTATTTGTTAAGCTTTACCCTAATCTCTAATATATTATTAAACCTAATAGCTATTAGCTTTAACTAGGTCTAGCGTTCCTTTATCACTTTCCAAGTTTCCAGCTTTTCTATAAGCTTAGATTTGGTCCTAGCGCAAATAGTCTATATCTACTAAGTAGAGTTATCTACTATTTAAGAAAACTAATTATTTCCTTTAATCGAGGTTGTAAATAGTCCAGCAGTATCGATAGATATTAGTGCTAGTATTGAATCTTTTTATAGACTAAGCTTAGTTTGCATCTGATTTCGAAGTTTTATTAGCTTGCAAATTCAGCATACTAAGCGATCCTTTAGTACTTAGATCTTCTATTTTAGGGTCGAGACCTTATGTAAGCCCTTTAATTTCTCTAGCCTTAGATGCGCGAATCTTCTATATATTAGCTAATACCTTAATAGGCTTTCGGCTTCTAATAGCTTTAGTAGCCTATTATTAGTTGATACTTTATTATTAGCGGCTAGAAAGGACTAGTAATAGCAATTTAAGGTTTTGCTATTTTCTAGTTGCGAGCCTGGCTTAAGAGTCATTTTTAGTAAAACCGCAAGATCTACTCGCGGTCCTAGCTTAGGAGTCGATTTCCTGGAAATAGTAAGATCCACTCGCAGTCCTGGCTTAGGAGTTGTCTTTAACGAATTTGCGAATTTCACTCGCGGTCTTGGCCTAGGAGTCATTTCTGCGAATTTCACTTGCGATCCTGGCCTAAGAGTTATTATTAGCGAATTTGCAGAATCTACTCGCGGTCTTAGCCTAGGAGTTATTTCTATTAAATTCACTTATGATCTTGGCTTAGGAGTCCATCTATTCTCCTTATCCTTACTTAATTGTATTAAGGCAGAGAGTGCACTTTCCTTAAAGGAATTCACTTGTAGGTCTAGCCTAGGAGTCAATTTCTATAATATCACCTTTAAGATAATATAAAGTCCATCTTTGATTTTAGCTTTAAAGATCACTTTATAGTTATTATTTATAAACTATATAAATTGATTATTAAAAACTCTTATATAATTTAACTTTATATAGATCTTGCGGCTAAATAAGAGATTGATGCTTAAGCTAGGTATAAGGAGAATATTTTACAAAAGGAAAGAAATGCTAGCGATATTTATCTCTACTATACTTATCGAATCTATATATAACCTTCTACTACTAACTTTAATAGAGCGCCTTTTTATTTTAGTAAGTGGGCTTTTAAATAGGTGGGATTTATTAATCATATATGCTATGCAACTAGTGTTACTATACTAGTTGGATTTAGGGATCTTATGAAGATCGGCTTTTAAGACGTAAGCATCTTTATTATAATTATTATCTGAATTATCGGAAGTGGATTTAAGTTTAAATAACCTACTATTATTATTAAAGGTATTTGCTAAAGTTTTGGCTAAATAGCCTTTTCCTTTGCCTTTCCTTAATAGTTGCGGCCTTTAGTAGGATAAGGGCAGTTTGCTTCTTAACTTCTGCTTCAATTGCTTCTTAATATTAAAGCTAGCGACTATATTAATCAATTGCCTTCTAACTTTATAATTAGTAATATTATAAGCACTATTATAGAAGTAGCATCCCTAATGAGCTTAAGGGCTCATCCTGCGCTCCTTCCTCTTTTTAAGCTTATCGTTGCCTTATAATGCGGCATTTGCCGATTTAGAGTATCCTTTGAGGTCTTGCTTAACAGTTTAAAGGAGGTCGATCTTCTTATAGATCTTAAGGTTAGGTTAAATAAGAAGAGATTGTTTTACAATAGTAAACTTAAGAGGGAGGCTATTGAGTAGGAAATCAAAAAGCTAAGTTTCCTTAAAAGTCATAGTTATCCTAGGATCTGCGGCTTTTACTCTCTTTCTTACTTTATATAGTATAGACTAGGCAGAGTCTATATTTATATTTATATCCTTACTATCTTTGTCTTTTTTATATTAAAATGAAGTGATCTGCTATAGTAGATGCTAGGTATTAAAGGCAGTTGTTTAAGAGTATTTTACTTTTAAAGTATCCTATCTTATCTTTACATTATTATAAACTCAAACAAAATCTCAATCTTCGTCGCTTAAACCTCTATTGATCTTAAGCTTGCATTTAGCTAAGGCCAGCCTATACTCCTTCTCCTTTTCTACATTTAAAATCTGCCTTTAGGATTCTCGGTTATTATCTACTAAAGCTCTTAGGCTAAGCTTATTCAATATATCTGGCAAATCCTTAGCAGTTATATTAGCTATTAAAGTGAAAGTAGACAAATCGGTAGAAGGAGTATAGAGGGCTATTCTTGCGTATTTAATAAGTGTCTTTTGAATCGCTATTTCAATGCCTTTGCTTTTAAAGTAAAGCTTTAAATTGTCGAACTATTATTACCAGTTCTTCTAAGAGAGTTAGAGGTCTTTAGGCTTAGTATTTCGATCGGAATCGGATGCTATTACCATTTCGAATAGAATTGCGTTTAAAATCAAATAAATTAAATAGTTGAGGGCACTCCTCCTATCGAAAAGTTAAAATGATTAAATAGTAGGTATTATAGAAGTATTAAATAGGAAGGAAGTCCTCTTTATCGAAAAGGGTTTTTAGGCTATAACGCAGGGAATCACACCTCCTACGAAATATAATAAAGTAAGGAATTATACCTCTTGCAGTACCAAAGGGTTATAGAGCAAGGAATCACACCTTTTGCAATATAGGTTGGCTAAATAGGGAATCACACCTCCTATTCGCCGATTGCTCGCCTTTTACTATAAGTCTTATTCAACTTCCTACTAATAGTTGCAGCGCAAGTGCTTTCCAAAGGAAGTTAATAATCTATTATCGGTCTATCTAGGGCTTATAACCTATTAAGCTTAAGTAAGTCGGCGCAGTAGGTAATAGAAACTTCTAAAGGTTAATGGTCGATATATTAGTAAGAGTTAAGGAAGGAAGGTTACCCCTTTCTTCCCTATAGCTATATACGTATTAATATCCTACTGACTAAGCAGTAGGGTCATATGATAATACATCGGAGTGATAGCTATATTACCTATCTTAACATTTTTAGTATTTTCTAATATTAATATTAAAAAAGTAAATAGTAGTCTTAAGTTATTTAAAGAAGTCTTTTTATCCTCTTACTTATAAGCTAGGCCTAAGAGTAAAATTCCGGATTCTATTAAAAGTTTAATCTAAGTTTACTTAAAGATTTTAAATAGATGCTAAATAGCTAATAGAAGTATTGTAACTAATTATAATAAGATAAGGTTTACCTAATTAAGGACTAATTTCTAAAATAAGGTTTATATATAAGAGTCTTCTTAGCCTTTAGGCTAATTCCTATTAGTTCTTAAAATAAAGGGGTCTTTAAAGATAATTCTAAAGCAAATTTTAAAGTTCTATTAAACTAAGGCAGCTGAATTATTAAATCCAGATTTCTAAAGAAACTAAAGATATACTTCCGATTAGAGTTTACATTTAATATTACTTAAGTACTTAAAACTATTGCTATTTGAGATTGCTATTATAAGGTTTGCTAAACTTTTTATATTAAAAAGCCGAAAATTCCGAGAATCTTAAAGTTAAGGAGAAAAATAGGGGTTTTTTAAAATAGAGCTAAAAAGGGAAATTCTAAAGTTGTTAATAATTGCTAAACGAAAATCAATAGTTCTAAGTAATTAAGCGGTTAAAGATAAGGTTTTTAAAGTTGATTAAAATACTATAAGTATTTCAAAGATGTATTTTTTAAAAGGCCAGTCTCTTATCTGCGAATTAAAAGATCAATAAGGTCGTATAAGAATAGAAATCTTAAGAAATCAGTCCTTGCGTAGGTTACTAATATAAAGTAGAGGGGAGATAATATAAGAATAGGCTTAAGGGAAGACTTAAAAACAAAAGGAAGAAGCATTATAAGCAGGCTCTCTTAAATAAGATATTAGGAATAAGTCCTAAGTATAGGGTATATTTAGTACTTATAGCAACGCGCGCTATTTCTATATATAGAAGATGGCCCTTTTATCCTCCTACTATCCTGCGCCGATCATATGATATATATCACAAGACCTATCTATCTCAGGTCTCTATAATATATAGCTATAAGGAAGAAAGGGGTAACCTTCCTTCTTTAACTCTTATTAATATATCGACTATCGACCTTTAGAAGTTTCTATTACTTACTACGCCGACTTACTTAAGCTTAATAGGTTATAAGCCTTAGCTAAACCGATAATAGATTATTGACTTCCTTTGAAAAGCACTTGCGCTACAACTATTAGTAGGAAGTTGAATAAGACTTATAGTAAGAGGCGAGCAATCGGCGAATAAAAGGTGTGATTCCCTATTTAGCTAACTTATATTATAAGAGGTATGATTCCTTGCTCTATAACCCTTTGATACTGCAAGAGGTGTGATTCCTTGCTTTACTGTGTTTCGTAAGAGGTATGATTCCTTGCGTTATAGCTTAAAAAAAAAAAAAAAAAAACCCTTTTCGATAAGAGGACTTCCTTCCCATTTAATACTTCTATAATACCTGCTATTTAATCATTTCGACTTTTCGATAGGAGGAGTGCCTTCAACTATTTAATTTATTTGATTTTAAATGCAATTCTATTTAAAACGGTAATAGCTTCTGATTCCGATTGAAATACTAAACCTAAAGACCTTTAACTCTTTCGAAAGAACTAGTAATAATAGTTCGACAATTTAAAGCTTTACTTTAAGAGCAAAGGCATCGAAATAGCGATTTAAAAGACACTTATTAAATATATAAGAATAGCCCCTTATACTCCTTCTACCGATTCGTCTACTTTCACTTTAATAGCTAATATAACTGCTAAGGATTTGCCAAATATATTAAATAAGCTTAGCTTAAGAACCTTAATAGATAATAATTAAGAATCCTAAAAGTAGATTTTAAATATAAAAAAGGAGAAGGAGTATAAGCTAGCCTTAGCTAAATATAAGCTTAAGATCAATAGAGGTTTAAGTGATAAAGACTAAGATTTTATTTAAGTTTATATTAATGCAAAGATAAGATAAGATACTTTAAAGGTAAAATACTCTTAGATAATTGCCTTTAATACCTAGTATCTATTATAATAGATTACTTTATTTTAGTATAGAAAAGACAAAGATAGTAAGGATATAAATATAAATATAGACTTTGCTTAATCTATACTATATAAAGTAAAGAGAAGAGTAAGAGCCGCAGATCCTAAGATAGCTATAACTTTTAAAGAAACTTAGCTTTTTAATTTCCTATTTAATAGCTTTCCTCTTAAGTTTGCTATTGCGAAACAATCTCTTTTTATCTAACCTAACCTTAAGATCTATAAGAAGATCGACTTCCTTTAAACTATTAAGCAAGACCTTAAAGGACGCTCTAAATTGGCAAATACTGCGTTATAAGATAATAATAAGCCTAAGAAGAGGAAGGAACGCAGGATAAGCCCTTAAGCTTATTAGAGATGCTACTTCTATAATAGTACTTATAATATTACTAATTATAAAGTTAAAAGGCAATTAATTAATATAGTTACTAGCTTTAATATTAAGAAGCAATTAAAGTAGAAGTTAAGAAGCAAACTACCCTTATCCTATTAAAGGCCGCAACTACTAAGGAAAGGCAAAGGAAAAGGCTATTTAGCTAAAACTTTAGCAAATACCTTTAATAATAATAGTAGGTTATTTAAACCTAGATCTACTTTTAATAATTTAAATGGTAATTATAATAAAGATGCCTATATTTTAAAAGCCGATCTTTATAAGATCTTTAAATCTAATTAGTATAGTAATACTAATTGTATAGCATATATGATTAATAAACCCTACCTTTTTAAAGGCCCGCTTATTAAAATAAAAAGGCACTCTATTAAGGTTAGTAGTAAAAGGTTATATATAAACTTAATAAGTATAGTAAAAATGAATATTATTAGTATTTCTTTCCTTTTGTAAAATATTCTTCTTATACTTAGCTTAGGTATTAATCTTTTATTTAATTATAAGATTTATATAAAATTGAATTATATAAGAGTTTTTAATAATTAATTTATATAGTTTATAAATAATAACTATAAAGTGATCTTTAAAGCTAAAATCAAAGATAGACTTTATATTATCTTAAAGGTAATATTATAGAAATTGACTCCTAAGCTAGACTTATAAGTAGATTCCTTTAAAGAAAGTATACTCTCTGCTTTAATACAATTGAATAAGGATAAAGAAAATAGATAGACTCTTAAGTAGGGATCGCAAGTGAAATTCGCAAAAATGACTTTTAAGCTAAGACTATAGGTAGAATATAATATATCTTTAAAGATAACTCTTAAGCTAAGATCATAAGTGAATTTAATAGAAATAACTCTTAAGCTAGGATCGCAAGTGAATTTTATAGATTTGCTAATAATAACTCTTAAGCTAAGACTGCGAGTGAACTTTGCGAATTTATTAGAAATAACTTCTAAGCTAGAACCGTAAGTAGATCTTACTATTTCTAGGAAATCGACTTTTAAACTAGGACTATAAGTAGATCTTGCGGTTTTATTAAAAACGACTCCTAAGCCAGGCTTGCAATTAGAAAACGGTAAAACCTTAAACTACTATTATTATTCCTTTTTAACTATTAATAATAAAGTATCAATTGATAATAGGCTATTAAAGCTATTAAAAGCCGAAAGCCTATTAAAGTATTAATTAATATATAAAAGATTTGCGCATTTAAGGCTAAAGAAATTAAAGGGCCTATATAAGGTCTTAATATTAAAATAGAAGATCTAAGTACTAAAGGATTATCTTATATACTGAATTTGCAAGCTAATAAAACTTCGAAATCGGATACAAATTAAGCTTAATTTATAAAAAGATTCAATACTAGCACTAATATCTATTAATACTACTAGACTATTTATAACTTTAATTAAAAGAAATAATTGGTTTTCTTAAATAGTAGATAACTCTACTTAATAGATATAGACTATTTATACTAAGACTAAATCTAAGCTTATAGAAAAGCTAGAAACTTAGAAAGTGATAAAGGAATACTATGTAACGGCTGCACCTCCACTTAGTGCAATTACCTGGGAGTACGGCGTTCTAAGGTTTTGCAATCTCGATTCGATATAGGGTTTTCTTAAATCGACCCTGAAGGTGCAAAAGGATATTCTTACATAATATTACGTAAGCGGGCAATAGAGCTCCTAGCTGCTATATATATAAGGAAGAAGGGCTTTCCCCTAAGGAGGGTTCTCTAACTTCTTCGTTTCCTTTGTATTAGACCTATAGAATATGCCTTTTGCACCACTTCTTGCTCCTATACTTAATTTCGCACTTCGGCGGTTCTATGTTATTATATTAAATAAAGAAGTTCTTCTCTGCTAAGGACGGCTTTTAATAATATCCTACCCTTTCGGAAAATCGATTCGCAGTTGTTTCGACTTTCGATAGAGTCAGGATCCTAGAGATCTCTTAGATAAACTAAGAGCTTAAGTGTAGCTTATTAACTAGTATAATCGAGGAACGCTTTTATTAGCCGGATTTTCTTAACTACTCCTTTTGTAGAAGCGCTATAGGCAGAAGTTAGAAGAGCACTATGCTACTAGAACCCTTTTTCTATAGAACCCCTTTTTGACCGAATCACTACTGAAATCAAAATCGGTAAAATAAATTCCCTATTAATCGGAAGTTAGCAGATACGGAATATACCCAGTTCGTTTAAGGAACCAGCTTCTATAGGAAGTACCCCTATCCTAGCCCTTAGGGCCGGACCTTCCTCTGCTGCCAAGGGCAAGAGACTATAACGCTATAGTTGAGCCAACTGAGATAAATAAGACTTTTCGAACTTAAACGTCTTATAAGGAATAGTCTTAGGTTTAAAGGAATCCTTATAACGCTAAGATCAATCTAATTAATAATTGCAAAGTAAGATTAGTAGGATTGCCTAAGCTATCTTTGGCCTAAAGACCCTAGCTTATCAAAGCTAAGAAACGGCTTAGCGCATATATCAGACTATTAAGCGAGAATCCACCTACCCTTAACGAAGCGAGACTTAGCCTCTTCCGGAAGTCGATACAGATACAAAATGGCTAAAAATTCAGCTAACCGAAAAGATCACCCCCTTTAATAATAGAACCTCTCTAATGTATAAGCAGTAGTTAGCTTCAGTCTAAGATCGATTGCAAGTTAACGCCGACCTATACCCAAATGAGCGAGCTCGCCGAGCCCTTATTTAGAGATCTACCATAGGATAAGCCTAAACGTACCTCAAATCCCAGTACCTCTTAGAGACTAACCCCTTTCGAAACTGTTAAGAAATAGTAAAATTGCTAAGCAGTTACTTTTTAATTAGCTAAGAGGTAGACCTATTCCAATCTACTTTCTATTACCTCTATATAAGGGAAGCTGGTTATTCTAGAGAAACTTTTCCTCAGTTTCAGGCCTGATTCTAATTTGCTACAATCTAAGGAGAGGTCTTAAGATCTAAGTAGTTCTTCTTTATATAAAATAAGATTATCCCTTAGCTTAGATCTGCCTGCGCTTTAGCTAAGGCCTCTTAAGGGAAGGACTATACTATTATAATTAATTAATTAAACGCCCTCGATGCTAAATGCCGAAGTAATCAACTTCTCAACCCTTTAACTAGAAGCAAGGCGATCCTAGTATTATATTAGAAGACATCCGGTTCGCTCCTTAATAAGATCGCTCGCGGTCTAAGCGCTGGAAGTACTACCCGAGTTTCTAGGACACTAGCCTTAAAGCCGACTACCCCTTTTCGCCAAGATACGCTAGCTAAGGCTAGTTCTCCTATTTTACCCTTTAAGCAAGCCACCTACTGGACCTATGGCAAAACTAGTTACTATAAGACTAAGTGCCCTTCTATAAGTAAGATTAATGCCTTAGAAGATGCAAAGGAAGCTGATCCGACTTTAGACTTAATTAAGAATAGGATCGAAATAGAGGAAGATTAGGAAAATGAAAAGGCCTAGGAAAAGACTCCTACTTAAGCCTGCGAAAGTGCGACTTATTGAAGCTAGATCTTAACTCTTTAATAAAAGGGAAGCAATTCCTAACCTCTTATACTATTAGTATAAATGGACTTAGAGTATTATTATTAGCTTTAGTAGATACTAGAGCCCTTAGTTACCTATTTTTAAATCATTCCCTTTCTATATATCTTTCGAAAGCGATTAGCTTTAAAATTCTTCCTCTTCTAGCCCTTATTCCTATTTATAGATTTTAAAATACCGTTCGCGTATAAGCTACGCACTATATACGCTTTCATTTAATAATTGATAGAAGGCGTATTTACAACTGCCCTTAGGTTATTCTCAACCTAGGCCAGCGCAATGCTATTATTAGAGTTAAATAGATATGCCGATTTCGACTGAAACTTGATCCGAAGGAAAACCGATTCATATAGCCTTTGTATTACCTCCTATCTCCTCGATTCGCAAAGGAAATTCTCATCCGTCTTCCCCCTTTTAAAGGACTTCGGATCCGATCCGATTATCAAGCCGACATTAATTGTAAAGAATAGGAAATAGCTATAGATAAAGCTCAATAAATTAATAGAAGATAGTCTTATATCAATTTGATAGTCCTAGCCAGGCGCAAGATCCTTATTACTATTACTAGGCCTGCGCCCCTACCTATGATTAAGCTAGATCTAAGAAAATAGTCTAATACGAATCGACCATAATCTAACCCTATTTGCAAATGCCTTAAAGCTGCAGTTCCTATTTGCGAAATTAGTACTAATGCCTTTTATTATAATATAAAGTATAAGGAGACAGAGTTCTTTTAAACTAGTATTTATAAAGTGGATAGGATTCTAAAGGAAAGATATAAGCTTAAGAATCTTAATATTAAAAAGCTGATTAACGATCGACTCCCGAAATAGTACCGATCTTTAAGATAAGCTTTCTTAAAAAGGGATGCGGATACCCTCTCTTCCTATTAGTACTACGATTATAAGATATAGCTGGAAGGGCCCTTGCCTAATGCTTATTCGCCCTTCTACCGTTAATCTACTAAGGAGCTTAAGGTTATAAAGGAGTACTTACTTGAGAATTTAAATAAAGGCTTTATTAAGATAAGTACTAGCCCCTTTGCTTCGCTAGTACTATTTGTAAAGAAGGCCGATAGTAGCCTCCGATTTTGCATAGACTACCAGAAGCTAAATGTACTAACTTAGAAAGACGCTTACCCGATTCTAAGGATAGATAAGCTTTTAGGGCAAGTATCTAAAGCTAAGATTTTTATAAAACTGGATATTTAGGCCGCTTTCAATCGGATACGAATGGACCCTAAATTAGAGGAATATACCACCTTTCGAATAAGGTACAGATCCTATAAATGCAAGGTTCTCCCATTCGGCCTTTGTAACAGACCTAGTACTTACTAGCGGTATATGAATAATATTCTTTTAGATTACTTAAATGATTTTTATATAGCGTATTTAGACGATATTTTGATTTACTTAAAGAATATTAAAGAGCACTAGGGTTATATCGAAAAGGTGCTAAAACGACTCTTAAAGGCTGGCCTTTAAGCAGATATTAAGAAGTGCGAGTTCTATATTACTTAAACTTAATATCTCAGATATATTCTAATAACAACCAGGATCGAACCGGACCTTGAAAAGGTCGAACTGCTGCGCAATTAGAGGTACTCAAAAACTGTTACTAGAGTGAAGTCCTACTTAGGATTTTGCAGGTTCTACCGATAATTCATTTGCAACTTTAAACTAATTGCCAAACCCCTTTTAGTTCTGACCCGACCGACAGTACCTTGGAATTGGACGAAAGAGTGCCGAATTGCTTTTAAAGAGCTTCGCAAGCAGCTACTCTCGATTTAGCGAATTTACTATTTTGACCCCGACTTGCTTATAAAGCTGGAAACTGATGCTTTTAACAGCATCGTCGCTAGAGTACTTTCTTAGCAATACTCCAATAAGCAATAGTACCCAATTGGCTTCTATTCGCATATACTCTCTAGCTATAAACCTAATTAGGAAATATATAATAAGGAACTCTTTGCTATTATTGAATCCTGCCATAAATAGAGACCTAAGCTTATATCACTTAAAGAGCGAGTTGATATTTACTCAGATCACCGCTCCCTTAAGTACTTTATAACTACTAAGGTTCTAACTGTAAAATAGTACTAATGGATGGAATTCCTATCTGACTTCAATTTTCGAATTATATACACTCTTAGTAAAGACAATTGGAAGGCCGATATTCTTA
Organism: Diplocarpon mali; assembly: GCA_024741835.1. NCBI lineage: Eukaryota > Fungi > Ascomycota > Leotiomycetes > Helotiales > Drepanopezizaceae > Diplocarpon > Diplocarpon mali. Next base: position 23,928 of record JAENRP010000352.1, on the reverse strand, counting down.
GCCGCCAAGAGTAGGATATGCCAGTTTATAAGTAAGCGAAGCTAGATAGCCGATCCTAGGTTCTGATTTCCCTAGCCCAGTTGGACCCTTGAATCAATACTAAACTGGCCGACAAATTTCTTGCCGAATCTGCCGAAGGCACCCTCGCCCTAATATTAACCGATGATCCCAATTCGACCTCAAATCGACCTAAGGATTCCTTTAATTTGATTAAGAAGCTTTATTAAAACAACTGCGAATCCTTTTAAGAGATTTGCGCCGACCTCCCTAAGAACTACTCCTTAAAAGACGGATTGCTTTGCTTTAAGAAGCGTCTCTGCGTACGCCATAATACTCCCTTATACACTCATCTAATTTAAGAAGCTTATAACTAACCTTTAAGCGCGCACCCTAGTAGCTTGAAGACCTATTAGCTACTTGCTCCTAAGTACTATTAGGTTAAGATAGGTTCGAATTGCAAAAGATTTATTGCAAATTATAGACCTTATTAATTCTTACATTTGAAGACTATTAAATAATAAGGCCTTTTGCAGCCTCTTCCTATTCCTAATTATCTTATATAGCACTTATATATGGATTTTAAGGATTTCCCTCTTAATAAGCACAGTTTTGATCGAATCCTGGTTTTTATAGACCGACTTAGTAAGAGCGCTATTACGATTCCTTATTAAAAAGATATCGACGCTTAAGGAACTGCCCGATTATTTGTTTAATGGATATATCAATTCGGCTACACTCTAGAGACAATTACCTTAGACCAAGGCCCCTAATTCGTCTCCTCATTTTAGAGAGAGTTCTGCTATATCATTAGTATTAAGATTAAACTCTCTATAGTATACTATAAGGAGACTAACGGCTAAACGGAGATTATAAATAAGTATATTAATTTAAGGCTAAGGCCTTTTGTTAATTACTATTAAGATAATTGGAGTGAATTAATTCTATTAATAGATTATGCGCAATCGACTTTACCTTACGCTTCAATCGGTATGACCTTATATTAGCTTAAGTATAGAGTTGCGCCTTGGACAAGTTGGGACTAGATCTCTTTAAAAACGTCTAGCCTATAGGAGAAATTGAACTAGGCAGAAGCTAAGCTAGTAGTAAAGAGGATGTATATAGCTTAGGAAGTAGCGAAAGGCAATATAGAATGCGCCTAGGAGAAAATGCGTAAGTCTACGAATTAATACTAAAGGGAGATTGATTAGAAACTTAGAAATATAATCTACCTCTTGATAAAAAATCTTAAGAACTACTGCCTTAGTAGGAAACTGGCCAATCAATAGGATAGTCCTTTTAAGGTTCTTAAGAAGGTAGGCAATTTATATTAGATTAAGCTACTTATAGGTTTTACAATATATAATATCTTTGCGCTAGAGCTACTATTTAAAGATCTATAGAACCCTTTGCTAGGTTAGGAATAACCTTAGCCTACTATAGAAAAGATTATTAGGTAAGAAGAGTATAAAGTATTTAAGATACTAGGTATACGCCTATCTTAAGGAAAGCTAGAGTATTAAGTCAAATAGACTAGTTATAACTTTGATTTAAGTTAGTATCGCGCTTTAAATTTTATAAGATCCTTATATAAGATTCGCGACTTTTATTAGACTAATCTTATAAAGCTAGGACCACCTTAGAACCTATAAGCTTGGCTAAAGGCTTAGGAAAGTGGTATAAATGATTATAGTCACTTAGAAGATAATAGGCCGGACGCGAAATAGGTTAGTAAATAA
>JAENRP010000352.1:0-22175 GCA_024741835.1 Diplocarpon mali | reverse complement strand
ATAAAAAAATAATAACGCTAGGCCAACTGCCCCCTCCCCTTATAACTCCTTTAACCTCTTCTCCTCTGCGCTTAAGGAGATAAGCTCTAACTCCATTTTAAAGCTGGAGCTCGCCTCTTAAATACACCCCCGCCTAAAACAACCCTGACCTCCTCCTCTTACTACCGCTGGCGCCGCCTTATTAGCCGCTGCGCCTAACGCTACCCTCGCTATTATAAGTCCTCCTCCCCTTATAAGAGACTCTGCTGCTATAGCGGTCCGCTCTACTAACGCGGTAATAGACCTTAGGAGGCTTAGTATAGTTTGGCTAGATTGCTTTAACCTTACTAGCTAGGACTCAATAAGGTCGCTGCGCTTCTATTAAAAAGTCAGCAGTCGATTTGATACTAATTCAGGTTTAACTTATAGCAACTATCGCTTAGATCCCCTCTAGCTAGCTTGCTATAGCCTTAGTTATAAAGCAGAGCTCCGCAAGGCTAGCACGCTTTAGTTAGGAGCGGCTAGTTAAAGCCTCTGCGCTAGCTACTAATAGGAGGTTGATAAGAATCCGGGCGCGCTAGACCGCCTTCTAATAGAGCATCTTGCGGTTCCCTATTAAAACTGCACGCGCATCCTCATTATTGCTATTATCGTCCTCCTCTTGCTACTAAGAAGCCTCCCCCTGCTACTCCTTAAGGGCCGCGGATAGCACTGCGAACTCCTTACTAATATAAGAGGGAAGCTATAAACAAGTATTAGTGCAATTAAGTCTTTGGACTCGATTTAAGGTACTTATAGGGATGCACTCCGCCTTCTGCTCTTAGTACTAGTAGCACTTCTTGCTACGCTCTAATTCAAACTCGCACTTATGCGTAATATCGCATATAAGGCGCCGCATATATTAGTAATAATAAACGCAGTAGGCTATCGCAAGGGCGCCTAACGGCAGGGGAATTAGCACTACGCGTATTAGACGCGATTCGACCCTAGACTAGGGTAAACTTACTTATAGTAGTTGGTAGTAGTAGTAGTAATTATTTCTACTACTATGCATTAGCCCTATGCTATAGTAGTAGGAGTAGGGGACCTATGCAATTGTATGCAATTGTTATACTAAGGAAGGAAGATCCTATAAGAGGAAAAACAAATTTGAGTATATAACGCGACTTACGCTAAACCAAATATAGAACGGTACCGTTTATATAATAATGCGCTAAGTACATTACTATATAAAAATCATTATAACCTACTAACACTTATAGGTAAGCGTTCTTAAAGGGGAGGGGTAGTATAATAGCTATACCTCCACTTAATGCAATTACCTAGGAGTACGGCGTTCTAAGGTTTCGCAATCTCGATTTGATATAGGGTTTTCTTAAATCGACCCTAAAGGTGCAAAAGGATATTCTTGCATAATATTATATAAGCGGGCAATAGAGCTCCTAGCTACTATATATATAAGGAAGAAGGGCTCTCCCTTAAGGAGGGTTCTCTAACTTCTTCGTTTCCTTTATATTAGACCTATAGAATACGCCTTTTGCACCACTTCTTGCTCCTATACTTGATCTCGCACTTCGGCGGTTCTGTGTCGTTACATACTAGACCTAGTTAAAGCTAATAGCTATTAGGTCTGATAATATATTAAAGATTAAGGCAAAGCTTAATAAATAGGTAAAATAAGGAGTTTATTATAAACTAACTATAATATATAAAGGTTCCTATTAAAATAGTATTACTAAGTAAAGTATTTAATAAGTAGAAACTGACTATTGCACTTTATTATAAGATACTAACTTATTATTAGAATCCTAAGACCTTGCAATTAAAGTAGACGTATACTTATAAAATAGAATAGGTAGTAGACTAATAGTTAATAGCACTTAAATATCGCTATATAAGGCATATTTCGGATAGAAACTAAGCTTAGACTATATCTACGTCTTTAGAAGCGTTTGCTACTCTTATATTAGCCCGAAGTCCTAGCCTATAAGTATAAAGAGTAAAAAGCTAATAGACTAAGGTAAAGAGTATATATTTATTAAGTATATTAAATAGATAATAAAGTAATAAATAGTATATATACTAGATCTAAAGCGAGTAATTATATTCTTAATAGTTGAGTTTAATAAATCTTAAAATAGGGGAGAGCTATCCTTAAAGCTTTATATACTTAAAGATTCGCAAAGTATACTAATTAAAAGTAATACTATTAAGCCAAACTAATAACCCTTTTCTCTTAACTTAAGTATATTAAGCGTACCTACTAATCGACAACCTACTAATCGCCTAAAGGCCGAATAGACTATTCCTATCGTCTGCAAACTACTTAAAGTATAAAATAACTTTAATATCATTATCCTTTTAATTAAAGCACTTATAATAAAGGATATTCTTAAAATAAGTATAAGTAATAATAAGCCTCTACTATTAGAAAGCGGTTCCTTAGATAATAAGCCTATAGAACCTATAGCTAAACCTACGCCTTTAAAGAGGAATAGAGGCCTAAAATCAGAAGATATCTTAAATAAACGTAAGTCTAAGCGTATCTAGGCTATAATAGTATATAGGATCTATAAGCTCAAACTTTAATAAAGCTTTAACAAAGATAATATATTCCTAACCGCTAAGGGGATAATAAAAATCTCTTTTCTAAAGATATATAATAAAGTTATTAACGATCTAAAGAATAGAGCAATATAGAATAAAGTAATTTAAAAGGAGATAAGCTCTCTTATTGCAAATGGCATATAGATAGAGGAACTAATGCTAAAGGATATAAACCTAATATTAATAAAGTAGGTCTTTATAATTAAAATATATATAGATAGGACTTTAAAATATTATAAAGCAAGACTTATAGCTAAGGGCTTCTTCTAATAGTATAAAGAAGACTACTTTAATACATTTGCGCTAATAGTTTATATAAATACCCTTTGCATATTTATAGCAATAGTAGCTACTAAGGACTTTAAATACAAATAGTATAATATTAAAAATGCATTTACTAAAGCAATTATAAAGGAACGGATTTTTCTCTCTTAACCTAATAGTATTCTTATATGCGCTAGCCACTCTCTTTATATACTCCGCAATATCTATAGGCTTAAACAATCAGCCTATAATTAAAACCTCTTATATAGCTCTACTCTAATAGAAATAGGATTTATTTAAAGCCTAGCTAACCCTTATCTATTTACTTATATTAAGCGTAGAATCAAGTTGCTATTATATATTAATAATATTACTATAGCTGCGAAAACAACTACTTAATTAGATTAGTTCTTTATAACTATTTAAAAACGTTTTAATACTAAGGATCTAAAGGGAATTTATAAGATCCTTAGCATCTATATTATAAGGAACCGCTCTACTTAAGAACTTTAGTTAAATTAAGAGTAGTATATTAAAAAGATCTTAAACTAAATAGGACTCTTTACTTATACTTTTAACTTTAAGCTAAAGCGTATTCTAATTAAAGGAAAGTATAATAAGTTAGAGCCTATTAATAAAAATAAATAAAGAGGAGATCTAAAGAAGTACTAATAGGATATTAGAGCAATTATATATACTATAGTATAAATAAGATTAGATATTACCTTTATTACTAAGCAACTTAATCAGAACTTAAAGGATCTGACGATTCGATATAAGAATATAGTCAAGCGACTTAAAAGGTACCTTCGATTGATAATTATATAGAAGGTAAGATATAGACTAATAAAATATATAAGCGCAAAGCTTAAGGTATATATCGATTCCGACTAGGCAAATATAAAAGGTTAGAAAAGTATATCTAAAAGCGTAGTAGTACTATATAGTAGACCTATATTATAAGGAAGTAAGAAGTAGAAATCAATAGCTATTGTAAGCATTAAGGCCGAATATATATTAATATTATTAAATTATAAGTAAAGATTATAAATTGCCTAAGTTCTAAAAGATATAGGTTTCGCTAAATATATTAAATAAGATAAGAATTATATTAATCTTTAAGCAAATAATATAAAGGCGATTGCACTTATAAAGAATCTATACTTATATAAGCGATTGAAATATATTAATATTACCTACTACTTTATCTATAACCTTATTATAAAGAATAAGTTATCAATTACTTATATTCTAACCGATCGAATAGTAGCAGATGGATTTATAAAGCTACTAAAGATAGTTGCAAAGTTTAAAGCATTTAAAGATATACTAAGGTTGTAAAAGATAGTAGGGGCTTAGTAGGCTTAAGGATAACTCTTAGGCCTGCCTTGCAAGTTAGGTTATATAGTCTTATAAAGGAAAGTTTTTTTTAGATCGACTCTTAGGCCTAGACCGCGAGTTAAGTTATATAGTCTTATAAAGGAACGCTTTTAAGAAAATTGACTCCTAGTCCTACCCTGCAAGTAGAGTTTGGTAATTTCAATAGAGGTTATTATTAATTAATTGTTTTTAATTTAAAGAGATACTTAAAAGTTAGATTAGCGCAAAAGGATAGTTATTATTTTCTTAACTATAGGTCAATTGGAGTAAGGTTTAAGTAAGGGTATTAAGATAGGTGATATAGCTATTACTTTGATATATTATTATATAACCCTACTACTTAATCAATAGGATATTAATACGTATATAGCTATAAGGAAGAAAGGGGTAACCTTCCTTCCCTAACTCTTATTAATATATCGACTATCGACCTTTAGAAGTTTCTATTACCTACTGCGCCGACTTACTTAAGCTTAATAAGCTTTAATAATTATATAAACTGTCAAATAGTCCTTTTTATCCTCTCTTATTTATTTATTCGCTTAAAAGGTCGATACAAACTCTTGCGTATATAAAAAGTAAGGTAAATTAATATTACTTTAAAAGAGTATATACTCTAAAGCGGTAGCATATACTTTTAAAGTCTCCTATTACTTAATACTTAAGCGTCTTATCCTCTTTTACTTAAGAAAAGGGAGTTCCTCCTTGCGCTTTTCTCTATAGGTCTCCTCCTCTATTTTTATTATTGCTAAAGGTTCTTCTAAGATTTTAAGTAGCTCTATCTCTTAAGCCTAAAGTCTTTAAGCTAGTATTACAACTTAAGGTATTATATTATTAAGGCCTGCTCCTCTTATTAAGTCGCTTCTTATAAGACTATTAAAGCTTCTCCTAGATCTTGGTAATAGTACCTTTAGCCTTTTACTAAAGTTTACTAAGGCCTGCCTTTATAATTAAAGACTCTATCTTAAAGCCCTTAAGCCATCTCTATTCTTATATAGAATAGCAGCTAGAGATCTGCCAATCACTTTATAAAACTTATCTTTAAAGACTCCTTTAGAATCGTCTATAGTTCCTTCTTTAGTAGGGCCTCTATAAGGAATTATTACCCTTAAGCTCTAATCGCTATTTTCCTTTTTAAAGACTGTCGAAGTGGCTTTTAGTTTACTTACTTCTACTCTTAAGTTTCTAAATAGGTCTTTTAAAGAATTTGGATTTAAGTTAAGACCTTTTATATCATTAGTTAAAGGCTATAGAGTAGCATCAGTCTATAATATAGGCTCTTCTTATATAGTAGCTTCTTTTATAGCAATTGCATTTAGCCCTACGATAAGCTCCGATTCTTCGAAAATGCCTTCGAACTTAGCGTCCTAAGCTCCCTTTCCCTCTTTAATCAATTAGAGGATTATCTTAAGTTCTTAGCGCAATATAGGGTTTATATGCTTAGCTTTTAGACTATAGAAGAGAGACTTATCGAATTCGATATTATAAGTCGTTATTACTTATTAAAGTATAAGAACCTAGATTTTATAAATATTAAAGGTAATATATCTAATTAAGTAACCTAAGTGCCTTTATAATTCAATTTTAAAGGTTCGGCGGTCCCTTCCTACCTTCCTTTCCTTAATTAAAGGGTATACGCAAGCGCTATACATATAAATGCAACTCTAATCGGGCTTTAAGCTTACTATTATCTACTTAATAAGTAGCAGCTTATAGAATCGAAAATACTACTTAAACTAATTATAAAGAGCCTTGCTTAATAAGATCATCTTCTTCTTAACAAATAAGGAGATATTATAAAGGTATATAGTAGCCTTTATAACCTTTAGCCAAAGGCTCGCTAAAAGCCTAATATAGATCTTCATTTTAATAGAGCGTTTAATTAACTCCTTTCCTACTTGCTCTACGCCTCTATTAAGTTAGTATATATAGGCAGGAGTAAGCTCTAAATCGATTCCCTCCTCTTTTACCTATCTTTAGTACTTTATAAAAGAGTCTTCCTTTAAGGAGATTACTAAAGTGTTATTATCTTACCTAATCTTATAAATGGAAAGCCTATATTAGCGTTTTACTTATACTTTAAAGGCTTAAAGGACCTTTATAACTACATCTCTGCCCTTCGATCTTAGTAAGAACATTTAAAGTATATTACTATACTTATCCTTAATTAAAAGAACCTATAAGCAACTATTATATAAGTTATTTAAAAAGTTAAAAAGATCTTAAGAGATCCTAAAGAAGGGCCTTAGAGATCGGTTCTTAAAGGTAGCGCAAGAGATAACCTACTTAGCAGATGCTATTATATATATAAGGCACTCTAGCCTTTATATTCCTTTGATCTTTACTCCTTTAGCGCACTTGATTAGCGCTTAAAAAGCCTTTGCGCCTAGGTAGCTAGCGCGAAGGTACTATATATATATATTATTATCCTATACCTTAATAGGCGTATAGCTAGACTAGAACCTATTATAAAGCGTTATCTTAGCTATAGAGAATGCTATTAAAGTAAAGAAGTTATATTAAAGTATATTTAGAAGATCTAAATAGTTAATAGGCTTATATTTAAAGAAAACGAGATTATAGTAACGCTCTAACTAAGCTTGCTTTATAAAATCTGCAATGCTCTTAAAGCGCAAAGTAAGGTCTACCTTAGAGTATTAAAAACCCTTATTCGCAAGGAGCCTCTTTAAGATAATATTAATAGTAAACTCCTTTATAATAGTAATATTACGTAGCGTTATTCTTATAAGAGAGCTATTATGCTATAGAAAAGAGTCTGCTATATATTTATTACCTCTTTTAATAATTAAGAGTCTTAAGGTACCTGCTTTAATATATTGCTATAAGTTGTTAAAAGGCTTAAAAGTACCTGCGATAAGTAAATCCTTCGAATTAATAATATAAGTAGCTGCGCAATTGTTAAAGAGCGTACTTAAGGAGAGTAGGTAGCATTTTAGCTTAAAGAGGTAGTAGATGTTAAACGATTCTTTAAAAGCGTTAAAAGCAAAGGGATCTATTACTATAAAGACTAGTGAGTTCTCCCTTTTACTTAAACTATCCTCTTTAAAGGCTAAAGCCTTTCTTTTAAATTTATCAATTGCTATTACCGCAATATCATTCTCTTTAAGCTATATTTAAAGACCCTTGAACTAGTCTCTTGCGTTTAACGCCTTTTATTTTTATAGGACCTCTTCTCGCAAGGGGAGAGCCTTTATATTTTCCTTACGCCTATTTATAGCATATAATAGTTTCCGATAGTCCTAGGGCTTTTAATAGTAATTAGTAAAGCCTTTATAAGGGCACTTAAGCCTAATCTCCCTTCTAAAGCTTGTAGAGCGATTTTAAGAGCTGCTTGCTAAAGCTTGTAAAAGGGTTTCGGCATCTAAGAGAGACTCTTAAGTAGTAAAAACTGCTAGCCCTTTATTATTAATCGCTCTATTGGATTTAATGCCTACTAGGGCGCGGCTTAGCTGCATTAGGTTGTACTTATATAGGGTTCCTATCTACTTATTAATGATTATTTCCTCCTTTAGGCGAGTCGCTTAACTCGTATTAATCTTTACTATAACTAAGTTTAAAAAGTCAGTTACTCTTAATCTCCCTTTAATCTTAAGAAGACTGTATTACTTTGCTAAGCAGTACGCCTCTTGCTATTCCCGGATCTACTATTAAGTATTAGTTCTCCTAGTCTTACCTTAGTATAGTATATCGCAATACTAGAGCCTTATCTAAGATTAAATAGCCTTATCGGAAGGCATAATATTATACTTTAAAATAAATACTAGGCCTTAGAGTAAGAGTTGCTAGTTTACTAAATTAGTATATAGGTTATTAGTAGTAGTTCTACTTATAGGAGTATCTTTATTAAGTATTAAGGAGGAGAGTTTCTTAGCTTGGATTTATACTTAAGCTATTGCGGAAGCTAAAAGCGTTCTATCGACGGTCTTAAAGACCTATTTTAGTAGTAGTTTGTAGTATTTGCATTAGGTCTTCTAAGTCTCTTTGCGCATAAGGTACTTCTTTATTAGGATTTTATATTTATCCTTAATATCTTTATAAGAAGCCTATAAAGGAGGAGCCTTTAATAGATCTCCTAAGGGAAAGCGGGCGTAAATCTATTCGGTTAGAGTAGCTGTATACTCTTTATATAACCTTATATATACTATATAAAGGTTAGCCGTTTCCAGTTCCTTAAGCTCTTATATAAAAGGAGCTTAAGGCTTAGTCTCTATAATTGACTTAAATAAGAGTCTCAGATTAGCAAAAATGGTGATATTATAGAGCTTAGCGAAGAATATATATTTATTAAACCACTTTACTTAAAAGGCAAAGGTATTAAAGCAAGGCTTAGAGATGCTTAAAGCGTTAGATATATTAAATAGAGTCTAATAAAAAAGGTTAGGTATATAAATGAAGTTTGCAAATAAGGTTCGATCGGAAAATGGAGATTTATTAATTAAAAATAAAGGTCCTTTGAGTTATTATAAATACTCGAAAAGTCAGTCAAGAGCTTAAAGGGCCCTTTAGCCGGTTGCATATAAAGAGAAAGTATATTAAAGTGCTTATAGGACTTATAACTATAGTACAATTGGCTAAAAGGCCTTTATTAGGTCGCTTAAAAGGCTTGTAAAAGTAGGGGAAGATGATTGATTATATTATTATTTAATATATATATGGTAAAGAGACTTCGGAAAGAAAAGGGAGAGTCTATGACTTAGCAGAGTCACGTGGAGGGTCTTTAGAATAAGTGGAGACTCCGCCCATTTTATATAACAGATCCCCCTACCGCCTAGCCTAGACAGCCTGTCGAAAGGGAACCCTACTCCAATACCCTTGACTTTAGAGGATAGAGTCGAACCCTTAAATCTAATTGCTAGGTCCGCTTAGTAAAGATCAAAGATCTAAACCCCTTTTTAAGTAAAGGAGATATAAAGGTTAAGGACTAGATCTTTAATATATAGTAGAAGATAGAGGTTAATTATATAAAGTTCTTTAATAAATCGGTCGCCTTAGTATATGCTGCTAGTTTAATAATAGGGGACGCTTGAAGCTTAATTTAAGATCGGCTTATAAAAGGATTTATTAGATAAATTGAGACAGCTGCGCAGCTATTCTAAATCTTATAAAAGGCCTATAGAGTTAGTAAAGAAATAGAGCGATAGATAGCTAAAGACGATTAGATAAAGCTTAAATAGGGAAATACCCCCTTTATAGCCTTTTAAGCCGACTTCTATAGACTAGCTTTTAAACTAAGGAAGTCGATTAATAACTAATATAAGGCGCTTTAAGATAAGGTAAAAGTGTCTTTGCTAAAGCAACTCTTTAACTGGAAGTTCGACTACCTTAAAGACTTGGCCGAATAGTTTATAAATAAGGAGAATTGACAACTCTGCCTTTTACTATAATGCTTTAACTATAATAAGTATTAGGCTAAAACTTCTAACTGGCCCTCTTCTACCTTATAACAAATAGGACCTATATACTATAAATAAGCCCTAAGCTATCCTTAAAAGGAATTGAATACTACCCTTAGACCTTTAAGACCTAAAGATAATAAACGCGCCCTTTATAATCGAACCCTAAAGTCCGACGATACTTGCTATAAGTATAGATAAAAAGGGTACTATAGCTAAGACTGCCTTAAATAATATAAGATTATACTAATAAAGAAAGGCTACGATAAACTAAAGAATAACGCTAAGATAATAGATAATATAAAGGAATCGGGAAACGAATCGCTTTAGGATTTTAAGTATTACTCTTAAAGCGCAACTGATACTAGGAATCGGTCGACTTATCTAAGCTAATTAAAGGCTAGCAATTTATAACCTAGTACCGACTCTATTAGAAAGGGTGCTATACTAACCTAATAGCCCTAATAGACTATAGGGCTAACGCCTTAGGAATTATTAATTGTAAGATACTCCTCTCCTTAACTATATAGCTAAAGCTACCGACTTACTACCTTAAGAGACTGATTCCCTTATAAGGATTTAATAGATAACCTAGCAAGGCTATTCAATAGGTTATATAAATAGATATTACGATTAATAAATATAACTTTAAAGGACAGTTCTTCTTAGCCGCCGACTTAGGCTTATATAATATGATCTTAGGTTATAAGTGGCTAGATAAATAAGATATAATCGTCGACTATAAGAGAAAGAAGCTATATTAGCCTAATATTTATCAATTGGATTAATAGGACGCCAACTAGAGAGATTAATAATAGCTTAATAAGACCAGTATCTTTAAACTATTGAAAGCTCTTAAAGACCCCCTAATTGAGTCTAAGGATATACTAATATAGGACTTTAATACCCGCCTTACTAACTATAAATAATAAAGAGAGGAACTTAATATTAATACCCTTTAATTAATAAGTATAGATATATCGATAATCTTAGGGCTAGCCTTTAGAGTTAGCCTTTATTAAACTAATACTAAGATTAAGTCGATTACGCTTATAGAACTAAATTATTTCCTTAAAAAAAGAGATAGAAGGACCTCTTATATCCTAACTTAATATAAAGCTATCGTTTGCTATCTAAACTTAAGGATAGATAGGACCCTAATTTATATAATAAAAGAGGAAGAATCCGATACGCTCGGTAAGTATAACGCTCTAAGACCTTAAGAGGCCTATAAGTTATGCATTAAGTTATTACCCTTCCTTTATAACCTAGCTATATGCTTCTTTAAAAGCGCTGCAAATATATTACCTTTATTGCAGCTAATCAATTATAAGATCGAGTTTAAAGGACTACTACTAATAATAAAAACCGCCTACTTATATAAAATAAGCGAGCCTAAACTTAAGAAGATAAGGGAATACCTTATAGATAATTTAAAGAAGGGATTTATATAACTATTTAATACTACTTTCTTATTACTTATTCTATTTATAAAGAAACTTAAAGGCAGCCTGCGGTTTTGCATTAACTATTAAGAGTTGAATAGACTTATTAAAAAAGACTAATACCCCCTCCCTTTAATTATAAAAACCCTCGACTAACTTAGGAATGCGACGCTTTTTATAAAGCTTAATATCTATTACGCGTTCTATCGCATCCTAATAGACCCTAATTCTATAATATAGGCAGCCTTTAGGATAAGGTATAGCTCTTTTAAATTAATAGTACTCCCTTTTAAACTATACAATAGCTTAGCTACCTTTTAGCAATATATTAATACTATCTTAATAGAATACTTAAACGACTTTTGCTTTATATATATTAATAATATCTTAATCTTTTGAAAAACTAAGGAAGAGCACTAATGCTATATTAAATAGGTCTTAAAAAGACTATATAAAGCTGGCTTATAAGTCGATATTAAAAAGTGCGAATTCGAAGTTATTAGTACTAGATTCTTAAGGTTTATTATTACTAATCAAGGAGTATAAGTCGACCTTGCTAAGGTTAAGGTTATTAAAGAATAGACCCTCCTATCGATAAAGAAATAGGTATAGTTATTCTTAGGATTCTGCAACTTTTATTAGAGATTTATTAAAGCCTATAATCGAATTACGCACCCTTTCAATCAGCTTATAATAAAGGATACTAGCCTAACGTTCGCCCTAATTAAGGAATAATAGGACGCATTCGAACAATTAAAGAAGCGGCTATTAACCGCTCCTACCTTATTATACTTTAAAAACCACCGATTAATAAGGATTGAGACCGACTGCTTAAACCTAGCGGCGGTTAAAGTACTTAGCTAAAAAGATAAGAATGATAAATAATAGCATTTTATCGCCTTCTTCTTTAAAGGATTGCAGAATGCTGAATTATATTATAAAATCTATAATAAAGAGATGCTAGCAGTTATACTAGCTTTAAAGGAATAGGATACAAAGTTATAAAGTATATTAAGCTTTCTAGTAATTACCGATTATAAGGCTTTAAAGTACTTTAGAATTAAAAAACTCTTTAATAAATAACAAATCTAATAGATAAACGTACTTTTAAAATACAATTACTAGATCACCTATCGCCTTAGAAAAGAGAATACAATAGCTAATATACTATTATAGAAAGACGAACTCACGCCTACTTAGAAAGCCGTAAGAGAAGCCGAGAGAACCTAATAGCTTCTTAACCTAGCTAGTATTATTTAGGATTATCTTATAATAGCTCTAGTCGACCTTATAATACTTAAGGAACGCTCTTCTATTAACAATTTCCAAATAATAGAAGAAGTCCTTAACGCTAATCAAACTTATAAGTTGCTATAACTAAAGCAAGAGAAAGCTATTAAAAAAGAGACTCCTTAGACCCTACTAAAGGATAGACTACTCCTATATAATAGAAGGCTAGTAGTTCCTAAAGAACTAGACAATCTCTATATCTGCCTATTTTACTAAATCTATAATAGTATATTAATAGCTTACCTTAGCAGAACTAAGACTATATAGTTCCTTTAATACTATTACTAATAGCCTATATATTACTATAATATAAAGAGGTATATTACTAACTATTATAACTACTAATATTTATATAAACCTTAAGATAAGACGCTAGGACTCTTTAAACTATTGCCTATCCTCTTATATATATAGGACAACCTATCTATAGACTTTTATACTCTTAAATCAATTATCAATAGCTATAATACTATATTTATTATAATTGACTGACTTTTTAAGCGGTATATCTGCCTACTAATAATAAAGAAGGCTATTGCGCAGACTGCTACCTTCTTATTTTACTAATATATCTAAAGGTTTAAAGGGAGCCCTTTTACTATTACTAGCAACTAAGGACTTTAGTTTATCTCCGACTTTATAAACGAGTTATTAATGCTAGCGTAGGTTAAGCTCTAGCTATCGACTTTCGAATATGCTTAAACGGACGGATAGACTAAGATTATTAATTAGATAATCGATATACAACTACGCCCTTTTATTAACTACTTCTAGGATAATTAGGCCGACTTACTCTTTACTATAAATGTTACTAATGCCGCTTGCCCAAATGAGTCAACTGGCCTTTCTCCTTTTATAATCAATTATAGCTATAAACCTCGCTTGGATTTTGACTAGACCGCCTATATTACTAAGTACTTAAGTGCTTAAGAGAAGCTAAATAGGAAAAAAGCGCAAGCATAGGCTAAAAGAATCGATAAAGCAGTCCAGTTTACTTAAGAATTTATACTAGTAGCTTAAGAGAGATAATCCAAATAAGTAAATAAAAAGCGATACTAACCCGACTTCGGCTCAGGAGACCTAGTATATATTATAAAGAGAGCTTAGAAAACAGACCGACCCTTTAATAAACTCAACTTCCTTATTATAAGCCCTTTTAAAATCATTAATTTAGTCTACTACTCTTATAAGGTAGACCTACCCCTATCCTATCGAATATATAATATCTTTTATACTAATAGACTAAGGAAAGCCGCTAATAACCCTTTACTTAAGTAGATCAACCTACTAGTAGAACCTATTATTATTAATACTTATTTAGAATAGGAAGTCGATTAAATCTTAGCATTTAATATATAGCAAAAGCAACTCTATTATAAAGTTAGCTATGTAGGATAGGATCCTAATAATCAATAGTACCCTACTAGCAACTTTAAGAACGCGGCTATACTACTTAAGAAGTTCTATTCCAACTACCCTAATGCCCTTAGGCCTTTGGCGAGATTATAGACCTAGTTAGAAGCCGCCTTTAAAAACGAATTCAACCTAGACTACCTATTAGATAATATCCTTAAGAATAAAGGTTATTACCAAATATACTAGTAATAATAGTAGATGCTCTTATAATAATTCAACCTTAATAAAGGCTAGGAATAAAGCGCTAGACGCTAACGCACCTATCTAAAACGTATAATAAAGACTACCTTCCCTTTAAACTATTCTTATAATTTACCGCCTTACTACTTACTATTCTTTATTATTCTATTCCTTTATTCTTAGTTCTATACTAGTACTTTTACCTAGATCTATTCTCTTATAAATACTTCTCCTTCCTACTACCTTTGCTTTACTTTTATAAATTAATCAACTTGCTCTTTTAACCTACTGCCCTGCTACTATATACTATATTATTAAACTGAACTACTTGACCAACTATTACTATAAGCAAACTAATGAATAACCCCCTTCCTTTTAATAATAAGACTACTATACCTACTATCGCGCCTACCGACTCCTTTAATATATAAGACGATTTTATAATTAGTATTATAGAGACCTGAGATAGATAGGTCTTATGACATATATCACATAATCGGCGTAGGACAGTAGGAGGATAAAAGGGCTATCTTTTATATATAGAGATAGCGCGTATCGCTATAGTACTGAATATACCCTATACTTAGGACTTGTTCCTAATATCTTATCTAAGAGAGCCCGCTTATAATGCTTCCTCCTCTTGTTTTTAGGTCTTCCCTTAGGCCTATTCTTATATTATCTCCCTTTAGTTTTATATTAATAACCTACGCAAGGACTGATTTTTTAAGATTTCTATCCTTATATAACCTTATCGATCTATTAGTTTATAAATAAGAGACTAGCCTTTTAAAAAATACATCTTTAAAACACTTATAGCATTTTAATCGACTTTAAAAACCTTATCCTTAATCGCCTAATTACTTAAAACTATCGATTTTTATTTAGCAATTATTAATAACTTTAGAATTTCCCTTTTTAGCTCTACTTTAAAAAACCCCTATTTTTTCTCTTTAACTTTAAGATTCTTAGAATTTTCGGCTTTCTAGTATAAAAAGTTTGATAAACCCTATAATAGTAATCTTAAATAGTAGTAGTTTTAAGTACTTAAGTAATATTAAGCGCAAACTCCAATTAGAAGTGCCTCCTTAGAATCTTTAGAAATCCGAATCTGATAATTTAGCCGCCTTAGCTTAATAGAACTTTAAAAACTATCCTAAAATCGTCTTTAAAGACCCCTTTATTCTAAGGACTAATAGGAATTGGCCTAAAGGCTAAGAAGAATCTTATATATAAATCTTATCTTAGAAATTAGTCTTTAATTAAGTAAACCTTATCTTATTGCAATTAATTACAACGCTCTTATTAGCTATTTAATACCTACTTAGAATCTCTTAGCAAACTCAGATTAAACTTTTAATAGAATCCGGAATTCTACTCTTAGGCCTAGCCTATAAGTAGGAGGATAAAAAGACGTCTTTAAATAACTTAAGACTACTACTTACTTTTTTAATATTAATATTAGAAAATATTAAAAATAATAATAATTTTAAACTTTTTATTAACCCTTTATCCGAATCTTTTTAAACTCGTCCTAGTTACTTTAAGATTGACTTAAATTCTAAACGTTCTTTAAGCCCTTTTAAATTTTAAAGTACTCCTTTTAGCAATCAATCTTGCAATATTAAAGCTTCCCCTTTACCTCTTATAGATTCTATTAACTTAAACGGTTAGTATAAAATAATAATAATCGCATTTAAAGCTATTATTAATCACTTTCCCCTCCCTAATTCCCTTAGCGCTCCTTACTTTATAAGAGCCAATATTACTAATTTCCTTAAATAATATAAGGAAACTTATTACAATTTTAGTATTATATAAAAGGATATAATTTCTTAGCTTCCTTACTACTATAATTATATAAGTAAGGATATTATCAAATCCTTCCTTAAATAGAAAAAGTATAATTTATAAGAACTCCTTATTAAGGCTCTTAAGTCTGAATTCTAAGAATTTGATAGATAGCAAATTTGCAATACTCTAGCCTTCTTAAAGGAATTTGTTCTAATCACTTAAACTCTTAAGGAACTTAAGAACTACCATCGGACTTTTACTTATATATCAAATACCTTAATTAGCTAGAAAATACTTAGTAAAGTTGAAAGAGGCTGCCTTTTCTTACTTAGATTACCTATTAGCCTTTAAAATAAGATTATCAAGCATTTTAAGATTAATAAGCAAGACCTTATAACCTTTGCCTTATTTAAGGAATTCTTAGCCTTTGCTTTAAAATCAGATCTTAGTAAGAGAACTATTAATACTATAGAGTAGGAAAAAGCCCCTACTCCCTCTTATACTAAAGACCTTAAGAGCCTGGTCCAAGAACACTTAAAGGCTTTAGAAGTAATAGAAGAGGTAAAGAAGAACTTAGTAGTTATACCTTTCACTTGCAGGCCCGACTTAAGAGTAAGATCTAACCCTAAAATTAAGGAACTTAAGACCTAATTTATAGAACTCTAAATCTAAAGCTTAAAAACTAGGATTGATAATCTCTTATAAGAAAAACAATATATTCCTTAATTTAATAATAGGCAAAACTCGGCTACTATAAGCCAACTTAGTAGTTCCTATTACCAGACTCCTACTTCTTATCATTTAAAATAACCAGCTAATATAAGAACTTAACAGTTAATTAAAGAAGGAGAAATTGATCCTAACTAGCACTCTACTAATATTAATACTATAGGGTATTAAGAAAACAATAATAGAAGACAACTAACCTGCAACTTTTGCAATAATAAAGAACCTAACTGCGCTTTATATAAGTATTATAACAATTGCCCTCTTTTCTATTATTTTATTAATATAAGGGTTATATATATTAATAAGTATAGGATGCTTTGCATTAAAGATCCTAGGCTAAACGCTATCCTTATTAAAAAACACTAGAATCATTTATAACTATAGACTATTTAAATAATAATATATAGTATAAAGTAGGATAAGGATTTAGCCGAATAGAAGCGCATTATCGAAATCAACTCCAAGGTCCTAACTTATATATATATAGGTCTAGCTAGCAATCTACCTAAGGGAGTACTTATTAATTAAACTTCGAACTAGACTACTACTAAAGTCAGAGGTATCTCTATTTTAAAGTAGGTTAATAATAATATATCTGCTAATATTAATACTACTTCTATATCTAAAAACCCTTGGAATACTCGATATCCTTCTAGATCTACCACTCCTTTAATACTAATAAAACTAGCCAAAGTCTAGAAATCAATATATGCAACTTAGGAATCTTAATATAGAGTCCAAATGCTAAAAGATACTTAATAATCTAAAACTATAATAGATAAGGATAAAGCCGATATAGCAAACGAATTAATTAGAGATATAATAAATAAAGATAGCTTTAAGTTTAAAGATTAAGAAGTTAAAGTTATTATGCAAACCCTTGACCTTAAGCGAAAGAGATAAATATTAAAATAGGAAAAATTCGTCGATAAATACGCTAGTTTAATTGCAATAGAGAAAGCTATAAAGAATATTATAGCTTAGCAAATTAACCTTACGTTTAAAGACCTATTTAGTTTAATTAAACGCTTTAATAAAGTGCTAGGAAAGCATATCTTAATTGCCTTTAAAGATTTGAATAATAATAAGGAAATGGAAATCGTAATATAAAAGAACTTTAAAAAGCACTTAGCCTTAATTAAATATCTTTAGATTGCAAAAGATAAAAGAACCTAAAGGTATTATAATATTATAATAATAGCTTTAATATCTTAGAATATCAATTGAAATTGTTTAGCAATTATAATAAAAAGCCTTATTATTATTTATTTAATAGAAGAATTAGTTAAAGCAAAGGCTTTAATCGATTGTGATTTAAAAGTTAATATAATAATTAGAAAAGTAGTAGAAATAGCTTAATTAACAATTATTAGCAATTGACTCCTTATATATTCGACTATCTTTAAATTAAAATATAATTTTAATAGATAGGTGAAAAATATAAAGGTTAGAATTAAAGGGATTATTAATTATATTAACTTTCTAATAATAAAGAATTCTTTAAATGATATTCTTTTAAAAATGCCCTTTATTTTAAAATCTTAGCTAATATTTAACTATCTTAAAGATAGTTTTATAAAAGCTAGTCTTTAAAATATAAATCGATCTTTAAAAGGATAAATGGTTATTATAAAAGATATAGCCGAATTCTAAAATAAAGTTTTAGGAAATGATTAGCTAGTATAAGGGCTAAGCTTAATATTAATAAAGGAAGGCACCTAGCGAGGAGTTATAGCAAAAGAAAGGTGAGTTTGCCGATTTTGAATAATAGCGATTTAACTTATAGTCTTAAATTAGGAGTTAAATCTAGAATTTTAAAAAATAGTATAATTAGCGTTTTATTAGATTAATAATTAAGAAAAAAGAAAAATAAGGTAAAGAAAAGGGTTTGTTTTACAAATTTCGATAATTTACCAATTATTTTAAAAAACCTAAAAACCACTTATAGGCCAGACCCGCAAGTGAAAAACAATAAAATTCCTAATGATATTTCCATTTATATACTTTAAATTAATAACTTAGAAAATCTTTTATTTATTTTTAAAAAGGAAAATTCGGACCGTTTTATAGGATTTAATAAAAAAGGGAAAAAGTAGAAAAGCATAGTATTAGCTAATATTCGAACTATATATAAAAGCAAGGCCGATAAAGTACAACCGGTAGATTAGGGAATCTTTAATAGCTTAAAGCTTAGAGGACTAAATAATTAATTTAAATAAGATAAGAAGCTTCGACCTCTAAAGCTAAGTAGCAAATTCGATAAGTTTATTATAAGTAGATTTTCTAATAAACCTATCGGATATTAGCTAATAAAAGAACATTTCAATATGCTGAAAATTAGAAAAGACTTAATAAAGTAAGAATGCGAACTACTTTATAAAACCTTAATAAATCGAAAGGACGCCTTAGCTTTTGATTAAACGGAACTTAATCAAATTTAAAAAGAGGTCACGCCTTATATTAAGATTAAGATAATATCCTATAAGACTTAATAAGAGAAAACATTCGAAGTTCCTAAAGCTCTTTAAGAAAAGGTAATCGAAATATTAAAGGATAAGCTAAAGCAAGGCGTTCTCGAATTCTATAATAGCCCTTATAAGAATAAATGGTTCCTAGTTGCTAAGAAAGAGAAGGGAACTTATAGACTAATAATAGTAGTAGTAAAGATAAACTAAGTAATTATTAAAGATGCTAACATTCCTTTAAATATAGATAAGTTCTCAAATGAATTTATAGGATTAACCTATAGCTCTCTTATTAACTTCTTCTTTAAATATAACCAATTTATTCTTAATATTAAATCAAAAGATATAATAGCAATTCAAACCCCTCTTAAGCTACTTCAAATAATAAGATTACCTTAAGAGACTATAAATTCGATCGCTTAATTTATTTAAGTAATCTATAAGATACTAATAGATTATATACCTAATATTGCGCTCTCTTATATAAATAATATAAGAGTAAAAGGATTAAGATCATTCTATAATTATAAAGAAGTTCTCCTTAGTATATAATGATTTATAATAGAATACATTTAGAACCTAAACTAGGTGCTTATACAATTTGAAAGGGTAAAAGCAATAGTTAGTCTGAAGTTATAATACTATCTTCTATTAATAGAAATTATTAGTTTTATTACTAATTCCAATAGCCGAAGTCCTTAAAGGGCTAAAGTACTTAAAATCGACAAATAGAAGAAGTATAATAATATAGCGAAAGCCTGCGCGTTTATTAGCATTATAGTATACTATTGCATTTAGATTAAAGATTTTACTAAAAAGGCAGTACCTATTTATACTTTATTTTAAAAAGGGGCTGAGTTTCAATAGGAGGAACCCTAAATAGAGGCTATAAAACAACTAAAGCAAGCGTTACTTAAAGTACTATATTTAATTAAAATAGATTATAGAGCTAACGCTAGGCCAATTATACTAATAGTTAATGCAAGCTTAATTAAATAGGGTGCTATCCTCTAATAAGCTAATAGCTAATAGAAAAGACATTTAGCTTACTTTAAAAGTGGTCTTTAAAATCCTATAAAGATAAAGTATAATACTATTAAATAGGAATATAAAGGCGCTTTAAAGGTAATAAAAAAGATAAGAAGCGACCTCTATAGCACTTACTTCATCTTCGAAACTAATACTAAAGTATTAGTAGAACAATTAAATAAAGCTGCAAGCGACCTATTAAAAGCCTTGCTAATAAAATAGATTGCTTAAATAAAACTAATAGACTTTAAAGCTAAGTATATTCTAAAAATAAAAAACACTACTACTAATAGCCTTTTAAGAAGAACTCATTCCTACCCCTCTAATTTAATTAAAAAAGATAAAACAAATATTAATAAGTAGATAGAGAACGAAGTTGATTATCTATTAATATATTGCCTTAAAGGGACTCGACTCGCAGTCTTAGCCTACGAGTTAAATAAGAGAATTTTATCACTTAACTACTTAAGTGACTTTAAAGAAATCGCGAAATTTTTAATCACATTTAAACGATTAAAGACAGTTGCTCTTAAGGATTTTTAGAAATTTAAAGCTAAAGCTTTAATTTATCTAATATAAGGAAAACAATTATTTAAAAGAAGCGATAACTTATTCCTTATATAACTCTACTTAAATAATAAAAAACTAAAGGCTAAGGCTATTTAAGATATTTATAAGGAGACTAGCTACTAAGGAGCTAAGTTTACTTACTACTAACTCTTGAGAAAATTCTTTTAAAAAGGCTCTTTTAAGGACTATAAAGCTTTTGTAAAAAGTTGTATCCCCTATTAGAAACGAAAACCTAATTATAAAGAGAATCCCTTATTCCTAACCTAGCTATTAGGCCTTTTTTATAAAGTCAGTCTTAATATTATATAAGTACTAATAATTGAAAATAGGATTATATATTTTATTTTAATAAAAGAAGACCTATTAGAATAGTCTAAAGGATAACCTTTAAGATCTATTAACTCTAAATCTATTGCAAAGTTCCTTTAGGAAGATATAGTCTATTGCTATAGACTTTTTAATAGACTAACTATTAATAAAGGCCTTAAAAATAAAAGAGTAGTTAAAGCTTTTTTATAAAAATATAGTATTAAATAGGTTCAAATCTTAGCATATAACTCAAAAGCTAATAAAGTAGTAGAGCAAGGATATCGCAACATTCTTAATAGGCTATCTAAAGTTACTTATAAAGGATTTAAGAATTAGATAAAACAATTTTATAGAATTCTCTTTACTTATTAAATGATAATCTATAAACCGACTAGAGTTATACTATTTTTCCTTATTTATAATAGAGAGGCATAGCTCCCTTTTAAATCTTAATAGCCTATTTAGAAATTATTCGACTATAGTTAAATTTAAAACTGTTTCAATTTACTTATAATAAAATGCTAATAACTTAAGCTTTAAGATATAGATATAGAGGAAATCATTCTATAAAAGAAATAATATAAGGAAAAAGCTAAAGAAGCATAAGCTGCTTCTAAAGTACTTAAAATATACCCTATTTAAAAAGATAATCTTATCCTAATCTATAATATTATAAAAAGTATTAATATATCAGCAGATATTAAACTTAACTATTAATAGCTTAGCCTATTTAAAGTTAAATTTAAGTAGAAAGAAAAAGGATACTATTCTCTTTAAAAACTTAATAGAATTAATATTAAAGGAACCTTTGCAGCTAATTGACTAAAACGCTTTTATTAATACAACTAGACCTTATTCCCCTTAAAAGACAAATCAGAAATTGATATAACCTCCGAATCCTCTATAGGAACCAACGGCAATATAAGCAATTTTAAACCCTTAGATAAAGATTAAGATTTTTCCAATTTAACTTATAAGCCAGTCCTATAAGTAAAGAATATTAAAATACCTAACTAATTGCAACCTTAAGTTATTATTCCTAAAATATCCGAAGAATATAAGCAGGAATACTAAGCAATTTCTTAGCCTATTAATTGTCCTACCTTTTTATAATCCTTTTTTTTACATTTTTAGCAAGGTTGCCTCCTTTATTATTTAAGATATAAATCTTTTAGGATCACTTTAAATTCTTATCTACTCTAACTTATTTTATATTTTTAATATTAGCCTTTAATTATAGCATTCCTATTACTTTCCTTAAATAATAAATAAAAAGTCCAATTTCCTTAATATATATATAGTAAACC